>JAXGGT010000172.1:67012-113625 GCA_035583425.1 Marsdenia floribunda | reverse complement strand
GATGATGCACAACATATGGCAACCACTATCTTTTTTCTCTAAATTTGAATTAATTTTAATTTCTAAAGCATCATTTACAATACTCTAAAAGTAACAATTTAAGTAAATTTCCTCTTCTCTCTAGGATATAGGGATAACAATTAAAGCAATATTCGATAGAGAATTAACGTCCGATTCCATTTTATTTGAGAATTCTTAATTTGACCGAATTTAAGGATAAATATGATGATTTTTTAAAAACTAAAGTTGAGAATGTGGTAAAGATAATATTTTTCTAAATCTCGATCTCCATTTCCGGTACCACTCTCTAAATATTTATATATATATATATATACATTTATATTAAAAATAAAATTATAACCATTAAAATACCAAATTATTCATATTTGTTAAAGAATTATTATAATTAATTTGGATAAAGATGAATCATGATAATTATAAAGATGAAGAAAAAATTGGAAAAAAAAATCAAACAAGTTTTGAATAGGGAAAAAAAAAAATCATATAAGAATAACTAAACAAAAAACAAAGCATCAAAAATAAATTTACAAAAAAAAACTAAAAAACTAAAAAATTATAACATCATGTTATTTGGAAAAAATGTATTTCTTCTAAAAAAATTAGAATCTAATATATATCCGTGTTGTAAATTGAATTGTCACATTATTCACTTAAAATTTTTTTAAATAACTTTTATATAAATGTCTAAAATATTTTATTTAATAACATGTTTTAAATTTATAAAATAATTATTCAGCGCTTTATAACAATAAAATATATATTAATAAAAACATTTAATTTTTCGCACTTTATTACTTTATATGTTGAATAAATACATCATTGTTTAAGAAATATATAAATTTTTCTTTTTCTTTTTTAAGTAAAAAATTGAAAGGGCAATACAACACATTTTTTTTTTTTTTTTATCAATCAATATTCAATACAATACATTTATTTAACAATTTCTCCTGGCATATTGGATAACTTTTTTCTTTAGACTCTTAGCTTGCCAAGAGATTTAGGGGTCGAATTTCCCATTCCTCCTAACTTGCCAAGAGGTATAGGGTAATCACATTCGGGTGTTCCAGATATTTTTGCACTATTAGACCTCCCTAAGTGGATTAGTTTAGACGGAAAGGATCCGGAATACCACCGTTCAAAAAAATACAATACATTTATTATTTGCATTTAGTATTATTTTTATTATTATATTATTATTTTTGATTTAGCTAACTTGCGCAGAAGCCATCGAACCACCCCCTGCTGCCGCTCTACTGAGGGCGCCAACCATTGAACTCATCGAACCCCAACCTCTCCTCCTCTTCTTCTTCGTCTTCTCCATTTCGTTCTGTTCTCCCAGCTTTTATCTCGCAAATGCTCTCTGCAACTCAATCTTTGTTGTGAATTTTGAATAAAATTTCAAAAACTTAAAGCCCCTATGCAGTGATACACTATCAAGAATGTCGCTCACTTCGAGAAATCTCTTACTTCAAATGAATTGTACTGTCAGTATTTCCCCAAAATTCCATTTCCAGTGCCGAAAATTTTCTTTTTTGTCGTCCCCAAGACCCTGCTTAAACCCTTTGAATTTTAATGCTAAGAAATCCCATTTCTTGAATTTTGGTGAAGATACATCCCATGGTCATCACTGGCCCATTTGGGTTAAGCCCTTGGAACAGAACGGAATGGGAGGGAAGGGAAGTTTCGTTGCTAATGAGTTCAAGTTTGATGCATTTCTTTCGATATTGGAGTTCTTGGCCTTGGCTTCGTCTGCAGTTATATCGGTTATTTTTGCGGTAAATTCAGGTATTTCTGGATCTTTGAAACCGGTCTTTGGGAATAGGTTTTTGGTTTCGCAGTGTGTGTGCTTGGTGGTTGGGGTGGTACTAGGTGCTGTTATCAGGAGGCGGCAATGGAGAAGAATTTGTAGTGCGGATAGTTCGAGGCCCGTGAATTTGGTGGAAAGGATTGAGAAACTGGAGGAGGAGTTGAGGAGCTCGGCTACGATCATTCAGGTTCTGTCAAGGCAGCTTGAGAAACTTGGAATTCGGTTTCGGCTCACCAGGAAGGCTCTCAAAGAGCCCATTGCTGAGGTATTTGATCTTATCTCTTTAATGGCACTTCAATTCGTTCATTTTTTGAATAAGAATAGTGGTAATCTGAAACGGCATAAATCTTCGGATAAGGTTTGGTTTAGTTGGTAAGTGTTCAAGAAGAGCAAAATAGTGAGAGAGGAATATAATGCCCTTTCCTGCTTGGTCTTACTTAGTTCTTCATAAGGAAAGGGAGAACAAAGCCTTCCTTGTTTTCTCATCTCCAGAGAACTCAGCACATAGTTTTACCATATTCTTATCTTTAGAGAGTTGCAAGAATTGTAAAACAGTATTCGTCTTATAGAGAATGCCAATGAATGTGTTAGGAAGCTTCTAGTTGCTTGTTGCTTTCCAAAATGCCCCAGCAAGCAGCAACATAAGCTCAGTTGCTACTGCCATATTTTATTTCAGAATGTGGTGGGTGGACTGTCTGAATGAAGTTTATGGGTGCAATGGGCATGTGTTACTCAATTGGTGCAATTTTGTAGAATTTCTTGTTCAACATGAAAGTGGGTATAGTTGTTCAATATGAAGCTTGCATGAATGATTAACAAATGAAAAATGGTGTGATGGGATTGAAGTAGGTCTTTTCTTCTAGAATCAAATTTCAGCCGATGGAAACTCTTGGTTTTTTGATGGGCTATCAACTGCACTAGTACTAGTAGACATAATTTAGGCAAGAATTGTCTTATCAGATGAATTGCATTAGTTTCATTTTGGTGATTACAGATTGCAAAATTTGGATCATGTTGCCTTATCAAATATTCTAATAGGCAATTCCTAGAATATTGCATCTTTCTTGTGTGACTGCATTTTAAAGGAGTATCAAATGTTTTCATTGACATTTTTCCTGGATTCAATATGTGAAGACTGCTGCCTTGGCACAAAAGAATTCTGAGGCAACACGAGCATTGGCTGAGCAGGAGGACATATTGGAGAAGGAGCTTGGTGAAATTCAAAAGGTTCTACTGGCAATGCAGGTAAGAGTTATTCATATCCATTAAATGATAAAAATAACAATTTCATTTGTAGAACCACAAGTTTCTATCTGGAAAGATGAATTGATGCATGAAATAAAATTGCCATGCATTAAAAACTTATAAAATCACATAGGAATATATAATATTACATATTTCATAAATTCAAATAGATTGTGCAACAATTATACTGTGCTAGTTATTTTTCTAGAGCTCAATCTTCTTGGTAGCCACAGTTGTATTAAGCTTTGCACAACAGACCCACAGGATATATATATATATTTATTCATCGAATATCCCACAATATCCAATTGGATTAATACATGAAAAAAAAATGGTTATTTTTCCACTAAAACCAGAGAGGATACACTTACATGCTGCCACAACTCCCTTCCTGAAACAAAAAGGAGCAGATATAAAATGGAATCACACTATTTTCTCCTTCATTTTGGACAATTGGAACATATTTTTTCCATTATTGCAATTTAGTTGCAAGAGAGAGTATCTTTGAAATGCATAAAGAAATCCTTTTTTTTTTTTTTTCCCTCCCCTTGAAAGTACAGATAAAAACCTGGGAGAAATGGAGAAAGGGAGAGAAGAAAGCAGTGACTAGAGCTTAAGTTCAAGAACAGTTTCTACCTTTATTCTCACTGTTATTTCGTTTTGGATCTTATTATCCCTCTGTGTATTGAGCAAGTCATATGCCTCTTTCTCCAATAGAAATGAGATAAAGCCAGGTGGAGGCAAAGGAAATTCAGCACCCTTAGTATGTAGAAAAGTTGATATTTTCTACAATTCACTGTCAGTGTTCAATTCTACCTTTGTAGACAGCTATTCTCCATGATGTGTCCAGTTCACTGGTTTCAACAACATATAGAGAAACACCCTATACCTGTGTTGTCTTAACATAAGCTAGAATGTGGTGGTTCTGTATTTGAAATTTTGTTATATTTCTTCTCAAGTATCTACAAAATCTTTTCAAGGTTGGGGATTTTAGTTGCACTCATAAATCAAGGCAGAATTAGATAGTAGAGCAGAGATAGAAGGAGGAGCGAATATTCAGAATAAGTGTAAAACTAGGGCAGATTGGTTGTACAACACTTTGTCGGCCTCAATGTCTCACCTATACTTGGATTTTGATTTTGCATTTTCCTTGAGAGGAATTTCCCACTTCTGGTTGTCACATTTTTTAACATTACTGTTATAAAAACGTGCTGTATGTTGGAATCATCATCCTGGTAATTTGATTTGATTTATCATCTTTTGACCCCATGCCATTAGAGACATTTTAGTGGATAGCAAGAGAACATAAAGAAGTTGGTGAAGGAAATATAGATTACAAGAGAAGGGAGATATTGAACAAAGAACTCAAACCACAAAAACTTCATCATGCAGCATTTCTTATTAAATTCCTGCAGAATCAGGAATTACCACCTTCTCACAGGATTTCCAGTGTTAGTAACTGGTTTATTTGACATCAAAAGTGACTACATGTAAGAAATGCCTAGTCTGTTTTAATTGCTTGGTTAGATTCTTGAGTCAGAAATCCGGCCAATAATCAGGGTTACAGGACTCAATAAACATTTGAGAATTGACCAATAACCCGTTGATCCAAATGGGATGGAGCTTGGTTTTTTTAAATAAGGTCTTGAGTTTAAATTCTGGGAATGAAGAAATGGTTATTTAGAGAGCTTTTTTTAAAGAGATTCAATGTGGCTCGATTTCGAGTTAGTCGGGATTCAAAATGGCTATCAGATATAAGAAGGTTATAAAATTTAAAAAAAAAAAAAAGGAAAATTTTTTGAGAATTGTATTATGAAAGCCCCTTCATTTGATTTGTATTGCATACTCTTACTTTATTCGTGCATATGGAATTCACTTGTATTTTGTCCTGGTTTATAAATCTTAAATTCGTAATAATCTGAACTTCTTGGTTTCATCTGACTGCCACTTCTTTGCTGAATTTTCTTCTATAGGAGCAACAGCAAAAACAGCTTGAACTCATCCTTGCAATAGGAAAAGGTGGAAAATTGTGGGAAACTAAAAGAGGGCAGAATCATGAAGAGAATTCTGCTGATACTGCTAATCCACCAGCTGATCAAACGCTGCAGTTGGGTCCAAACCAAATCCAAGCATTGGCCAGTCAGAAAGAAGGTTATGGAAATACATAGAAAGGGATGAATGTGCCCTTCTCATTCATCCATGAAAGTTATGGAAGCTCATCCATCCTTTTTTCTCTTCCTGAATTTGATGTTTAAGCATTCTATCTCTTGAAGGAGTCACGATCTACAAGCAAGATAACGAGCCACATTGAAGAGCCTACTTTGGCAGAGAAGTTTCTTGTTGAAACTTGAACCTCCATGGCTCGGTTTTATGAACAAAATGGTTCTTTTGTGTAATTCTAAATGTATGGCACTACACAAAATTTAAAGATTCATTTTTTGGGCAGCCATTATTTTGATCATAATTACGTTCTTATTCTACTTATGACTCATGGAAAGGTAATTGAAGAAGGACGTGCCTGAGAATCCTATAACTGTTCTATTCGGACTTAAACAAACATTTGTAAGTCCAATGAAATGTGAACAAGGAAATAGTCGATTGATGAGTAATAGGTTCTAAATTCAGACTTATATAATATTGTACTATATTTTAATTTATGTGTTATAATTTTGAGAATCTTCTTAGTAAATGTTTTATGGATTGGTTGAAGAGGATGCTTTTACATATTTAAATGAGGATATCATGTTAAAAAAGAAGAAGAAGAAATATTAGTGAATTTAGTCTCAAACATATGCTTTATTTTCAAATTTGGTCCTAAACTTTTTTTTTTTGGTCGATTAGATCTCTAACATATAAAATTTGTGTATATTAGATCCTTATGGTCGGAAACCATTCAAAAATGGCAAAGTCAACCCATTTTCGCACCAATTGACCGTTACCTAGGGGTAAAATGGTCATTTTATGAAACCTAAAAAAATATGAAAAAGAGAGAGAGAACAAGAAGAGCACAACGACTACTTAGCCATGCAACCTAGCCGTGGAAGAAACCAAAATATCCCCCCCAAATGCAAACTGTAAACTGTAGTCAGTCGAAGAATGCATCTCAAAAGGTGTTTTTGTGGGACTGTAGCCATTGTAAAGACTTCATGGACTCAAACAAATCCTGGGAGAAAGTTTCTTTGTTGCGCCAAAGATTCGGTAATTTGGGCTATCGAGTTTGGTTTTTTTTCAATTTCTACTGCCCACTTTGCTAATTGCGTTTTTTTTTGTCGGGTTTAGGGTGATGGAAATTGTAATTACTTTTCTTGGTTGGATGGTGCAATGAACGACCAAGCAAGGAATGTGATGCATGGGCTCTTAAGGAAGTTGGATAGACTAGAAGAAGAGGGGAGATTACAGCGAAGAAGAGAGAAAAAATTGAAGTTTTTAATATATGTATTGCTTTTTTCCCTAATTGTAGTGTTGTTGGACAAAAACAGATGTTCTTGATTGAGCTCATATTGATGTTTAGCAATGTTCTTTGGGGAGCTCATTTGTACTTAATTAATTTAGTTTGTTGTACCTCTTTATGTTTGTAATATAAAAATGGTTTGAGAACAATATCATTGTACTCGTTTATGTTTGTAGTATAAGAATGGTTTGGTAAATAAATATGTTGATTTTTGCCATATGATTTTGATGAGGTTGTAGTTGGAGTTTTTTAATTCGTTTTGCTTAATGGTTTTGATTGGAGTTTGATGAACTAATTTGAGTAGGTCTTGTCGGGAGTTATATATGCTTTTGGTCCTTCTTGCTATGAGTTTTGGCTGGAGTTTGTTTGTTTGCTATGAGTTTTTGGTCCTTTTTAGTTGTTTCATACGATTGTGTGCATTGTAAATGCTAGTGCAATGGTTTGAGGGATTTTGATGGAAAATTTTGATGGCAAAAGGGAAAAGTTCTTGATTCATTTTGCTATAAGAATATGAGGATATTTTGCAAGGCCTTTTGTTATGCTTTTGGGGTTGCAGGTGTTTGTTTGCTATTAGTTTTTGGTCTTTTGTTATGCTAGTGCAAATGATTTACTGTGGCTTTTCTTGGATTTGGACCTGTTTTTGTGGTTATTAGACAAGGAAAAAAAATGAAACAAAACTGAAAAAAACTGAACATGGCTGCTTAGGCAACAAACTATAACTGACTTTTGTTATGCTTTTGGCCTTTTTTTATGCTAGTGCAAATGGTACTGTGGCTGTTCTTGGATGTGGACCTGTTTTTGTGGTTATTAGACAAAGGAAAAAAAATGAAACAAAACTGAAAAAAAAAAAAAAAACTGAACATGGCTTCTTGGGCAACAAACTATAACTGACCATGCATTACTAAAATGAACACTGTCATTTACATTGAGATTGAGATAAGCAAAAAAGAATGAATTATAAGCAAATATGAACAATGTTTTGCCAACAAATGTATTGCCAACTTGAATTTCCCCCTTAAGATTTTCCATCTTTTACATTGAGATAAGCAAAAAGAAGTAACTATACATCAAAAATTGTCAAAATGCATTCCATTCAATCCCTTTCCCTTATTATATCTAGTGGATTAATTCCTGGATGCAATGAAGCCCCTTCTTCTTTGCATGTAGATCTGTTGTGGCCTGTTTTTTCACACCAGCCATATCTTCTTGCCTTCTTAGGTTTAGCCTACAAATAGAACATAGAACATATTAACATATGGCCTAAACGTAGAACACATTTTAACCATATATGTGTAGCTGTGGTTTAGAGTTAGTTTGGGCTTGTTGTGGCAGGTCCCTGGCCTGTTGTTGGTCCTGAGCTTGCTGTGGCAGGTCCCTGGCCTGCTGTTGGTCCTGGGCTTGCTGTGGGAGGTCTTGGGCTTTCTATGGCAGGTCTTAGGCTTGCTGTGGCTTGTTCATGGCCTGATGTAGCTTGTTCATGGCCTGTTGTGGCTGGTCTTGGACTTGCTTAGGCTGTTAATTGAATAAACTTAGTAGGTCAGGATGCAAACTTATATAATTCTATGTCAAATGTCACAAGTAATTTGAAAGTGAGTTTGAAATGTACCTGTTGCACTAAAGGATGTTGTGGACCTTCATTTTCATCTATGGCCTTGCCCTTGCTCTTTTCCCCACACCTTCTGCTATTGTGGCCAACCTTGCTACACGTTCTGCATTTGTACTGAGACAACCCAATTGTGTTTAATTTTTTGACCCCCTTTTTGTTAACTTTGACCCCTTTCTCTCCAAGCTCTAGTCTTCTCTTTCTCTTTGGCCTTCCAGGTAATTTGATCATCTTAGGTGGGTCAAGTGGTATCAAAGGTGACTTGGGCTAATTGTTGGGTACATTAACTGGCTTCAAAATGGGTGCATACACCCTTTTATGGGCTGCAATAGTGTAGTAGTCAACCACATAGTTCTCAAGTTTAAGGCCTAAAAACCTTACGGCTGATACACCATGGATGCAAGGAATACCAGTCAACTCCCACCTCCTACATGAGCATTTTCTTAGCCTTATATCCACTATAAACTGCTCCCCGCTTGATTCTCGATTCTGAAAGTTATTCCCACCAGCATATGAGGGGTAACACATAACACTTTCTTCCTTAATACTCTCCAGTTTCTTGACAATTCTAAGGCACAATTTACCCTGCTGTTTAGCAGCCCAAGATCTTCTAGACTGATGTCTAAGCAACAAGTACACCCTCACCCCTTCTAACAACCCCAAAATAGGTTTAGATCTAGCTAATAGTATGTTCTTGTTAAAAATCTCACTATGGTTATTCAACAAGATGTCTGATTTGCTAGCACATCTAAAAAATCCTCTACTCCAATGTGATAGTTGAGTGTTGTGTTCAAGCCACTTAAATACCCCCTCACTAATGTCTTTCAATCTTACTATTTTAGATTTGAACTTTTTATCATATGTTGCATTTGAGCATCTCCAAAATTGCTCCTTGATTGCATCCCCGCGGTACACTTATTTCAAGTTGTTGTGCACTAGCACAATGTCTATGCTTACTTTTTGGAAGGATTTCTGCTATAGTAGGTATTAGTCCCTGCATTTGCACAGAGTTATATCATGTTAGTAAGATAAATATATAATTTATTGCAAGAAAAAGAAGTTTTTTCCATGTACTTACTTTTTGTCTATATGAAATGAAGGTCCATTAATCTGGATCATGGATTGAGAAGTCTTCAATCAACCCTTGTATAAACCAGATCCAGTTTGCCTTGTTCTCAGAATCTACCACTGCATACACCACAGGGAAGACTCCATTGTTGGCATCTATGTCCACTGTTGTGAGTAGAACATCAGTGTGTGGTCCTTTTAAAAAGGTATCATCTAACCCAAGCACATTCCTGCAACCTCTTCTAAACTCTGTCCTAAATGCTTGAAATCCAATATATATCCTATGAAAATGTTGCAATCCTATTTCATCGTCAAATCTCCTTTCCATCAAAATTGTTGAACCGGGATTAGTCTTCCTCAACTCTTCACAATAGTCCCAAAGCAATTTATATTGGTCCTTATAGTTGCCTTCCATTCTGGCCATAGCCTCTTTCCTCTCTATACACTTTCCATCTAGGCACAGTTACATTCAGTTCCCTATGAACATTTTCTCTAAAATCTATCACATGTACACCAAGTGTTGACTTGAAATCTTCTATATATCTATTACATATCACCTTGGCAGTTGCTAAGTTATGGTTCAAAGACCTTGAACATGCATGATTTGGTTGTAAAGATCTAATCTGAAAGCTACTTGTTTGCTTGAAAGGTGCTGCATAAAGCTCTCATGTACAATTAGCCCCTTTACAAGCTGCCCTATTCCTTGCCTTGTCATTCTTCTTGAAATAAATTTCCTTTCCATACTTCAAGCCATGATTGACTATAGCCCCCTTCAGCGCATTAGCAGTACTAAAAATCAACCCAACACAAAAGTTAGGATCCAAGGCATCTCTTGTTCTGCTAAATCTCTCAAACCTTGGGATTTGTTGAGTAGTACCATCATCATTTTTAGAATCTTGACTCTCCTGAAATGAAGATTTTGTTCCCTGTGCCTCTTATGAAGTATCATTTCTGTCATTTTGATCCCCAAATGTATCTACAATGGGAGCCATGTCCCATTGGTATCTTTTGTCTCTTATTCCCCCCCTCTGGTTCTTTCTTGTTGTTGGAGAAGGTTCTTGCTGTTTGCCATGCTGTTTATGTTTTCTAAATCAGGTAACATATTTTCTTGAACCTTGTCTTGGTTGCACATTTGCTCCGTGTTTTCCCTCTGATTGTTTCTTGTACTTGGACTAGGTTGTTCATGTTGTGCCTCTCCAACCTTTTCTTGAATATTATCCTCACTTACCAAACTCATGCTCCTTAAAATAACTTCAAAATCATGAATCTGTTTTTCAACTTCTTTACCAATTTGTTGGTCATCCTCCCCTTCCACTTCTTTATATGATTCATGGAAGAATTGATCTTCCAATGAATCCTCATGCTCATTATCCTCATCCTACCCATATTATCATCACTTTCATTTTCCTCCTTCTCAGTAAACACTTGTGTTTTCCTTTACCTTTTATATCCTCTTCCTCAATCACAGTACTCTGTTTATTCATTTCTTGTATTGGTCTATCCACTTTGATGAACACTCCAAAATTTTCAAGGATATCTATCTGCTCATCTTCATCTTCTACAGTTTCTACTTGAGTTAATACCCCTCCAAGATTTTCATCATGAGTGTCCACTTCCATTCTATGGTCCAAATCCTGAATATCATCTCATACTTCCTTAACATGTGGTTTTTCATGAGTTTCTCTCAAATTTACCTCTTCCTTCTCAATTTCTGTCAATTTCACCTCTTCCTTCTCAGTTTCTGACAAATTCACCCCTTCCTTCTCCTCAGTTTCTGTCAAATTCACCCCTTCCTTCTCAGTTTCTCTCAAATCTACCTCTTCATTCTCAGTTTCTGTCAAATCATCTTGTTCATGTACAAGGTCTACCTCACTTGTAGTTTTGACCATATTATCAATTTCAGTCTTAAAGCTGTTAAAGAAGTTGTGGCTAAACCATTCTTTAATCATCTACAACACAAATATAAACATATATTATTACCAGTAAAATAATCAGCAAAATATGCAAGAAATAATTCCAAAATTTGGTTTAAATTGTTACTTACAAAATATGGATAATTAGCCTCAAAATCAGCATTTTCAGGAGCATTTTCTATAAACAGTTTTGCATATAGCAAAACATACTAGCCACATTCTGTCCCACCTCTCTGTTTTGGGACCTAAACATGTAAACATTACATAAGAAGGTAGTCGCAAAATGATTAACAAATATGTAATCCAATACTTAAGCAAGCAAACTAAATAGATACACAATGCTTCAAAAGTGATACTCTTATGGCAACTCTATAGAAATAAGCAATATGAGGTAGCAAATATGTAATCCAATAAATCAATCATGCTTCTTTATTAATGATAATTGATAACCATGACAACTTTCTACAAACAACCAAACTGAACACAAGACTAACCATCCATTACTTAGACTAAATAGATCCACAATGCTTCATAAATGATACTCATATGGCAACTCTATAGAAATCAACCATGCTTCTTTATTAATGATAATTGATAACCATATGACAACTTGCTATAAACAAGCAAACTGAATTACCAACTAACTATCCATTACTTAGACTAAATAGATACAACATGCTTCATAAGTGAAAATTCATACTCATATGGCAACTCTATACAAGTAAGCAATATGAAGTTGCAACTAACTATCCAATACTCAAGCTAAACAAATCAACCATACTTCTTTAATTATATATGACAACTTTATACAAGTTTACAACTTACATTTAGAACATGAAATGGAATTCTTTGAACATGATCACCAATCCCCCTACCATGTGACACCTCTATGTCAATTAAAACCCTAAAACAATCAACACAAGCACAATTTCATAAGCATACATTCTTATAGAAGCACAAAAACCAAAGTGTATAACAATAAAACTATTGTTCATTGAGCTAACTTACTTTCTAATCTCTGTTTCCAATCGATGCTCAGCTGAATGTAAAGAGTTCAATAACAATAAACATAGACCTCCATCACGGTATCCATCACCATAATTGCATAAAACTAATAAACTCCAATGAGACCTACATAAATAATGGCTTTTAAAAACTGAACACAAGAAGCCAAATACCTAACAAACTTACCAAAGCACAATGGGAATGAGTTTGTATTTCTTAGTGTATATAGCCTTTCTCTTAATCCACGTCAAGACTTTATCTTTCATTCCACCTCCATTGTATTACAAATTAAAGTATAGTGAATCAATATGTGCAAATTGCTCCCTCTTCTCTTTTGGAATTTGTTCCCAAATTTTCCTATATTTAACAGTTAACAACATGCACATTAACAGTAATCATCTAGTAACAGTTTTTCTAAAAAAACACAGCCGAAAGATAGAAAATTCTTACTCAAAATGAGACTCAAAAGCTTTTGAGTCCAACATCACTGGTTCAGCTGGATCAACAGTAGAAATTTCATGCTTTCTGCGCGACCGAGGCCTTCCATTTGCCATTCTTCTTCGACAATCTTCTACAAAAGTTCTTTACACTGGAATACCGTCTTCAATTGAAATGATTTGCTTCTTCGAACTCAATTTTTTTTGTTGCTTTTCCTTTGCTGTTGTTACAATCAAAAGGATGTCTGATTTCCAGAAATAGAAAATGAAAAAACTTTTAACTTTTAGGGCTTAATAGTCGTGGGAGGGAAGAGTGTTCGTTGCTTTTTCATTTCGCGGGCTCTTTTTCATTTTTTTTGTCTTTTTTTTTTAAAGTTTCGTTAAATGACCATTTTACCCCTGGGTAATCGGTCAACCAGTGCGAAAATGAGTTTACTTTGTCATTGTTGGATGGTTTCCGACCATAAGGACCTAATGCGCATAAAATTTATATGTTAGGGATCTAATCCACCAGAAAATAAAAAAGTTTGGGACCACGTATGAAAATAAAACATATGTTTGGGACTAAATTCTCTAATATTTCAAAAAAAAAAAAAATCCTAATGAAATGTATTAAAACTGTTTTAAATAGTTTAATAATATTATCTGTTTTAGTACACTTTTAAGTGTGTTTTATCACTTTAAAACTTACTATGTCTATTTAATAATTGTTTAGAAATCTCTTAAACTAAATTCAAAATAAGATTTTTTTTTTTCCTTTCTTTCTTTCAAACTGATAAAATCAAATGTTAAAATCCAGAGTGAAAGTAAACATTTGAAAGCTTTATCAGTAATTGGCCGGGGTTCGAAGGGCTACTTTAATAATACCTCTACTTGCTGCAACCCTTCAAAGTTCAAAGCTCAAACACACAGAGCACGACGAAGGAACAGAAGAAAAAATGGAAGGGCTAAAGGAGCTGGAGAAAGTGCAGAATGTTATAGAGCTGTTGCATTCCCATAGCATCATTGACTCTTCCATTCAAAATCATGAGTCCCATCGTTTCCTTGCAGATTTCACCCTTTTTCTGGTATATCTTTTCGATGCCCACCCACTTCTTTCTCTTTTACTTTACTACATTTTACTGTATTCTTAACTTTTTCGCCAATTTTTTAATCTTTGGGAGTTTAATACGACAATTCTTTCATTAGTTTAGTTATCTTCCGGTGGCTTTGCTGCTTGTGGGTTTCTTAGCCAAACTTATTTTAGTGTGCAAGATTCTTTCTTTAAACAATGTTACTATTTCATCTTAGAATGGTATTAGAAATTCCTGATATTTGACCCCCTCCTAGTTTTTGTTTTGTTTTAATCCTGATAGGGTGTGAGAAGGTGCAAGGCTTTTTTGATTTGGTAGAAATTTGCTATCAGTGGAAAAATTCTGAATTTGGCAGAACTTTGTTTATCCGTATTTAGAAACTGACGCAAAATGCCCTAAGAAAACTTAAATTTTTTGGATTGCATTGTGAGGATCAAGCACCAAAATACACTATGTTATTGTCCGTTACCAAAACTGTGGCACCTGAATTGTTAAAGGTCTAGTTTTTGCTGTAGGAGTTAATATGTACTTAAGGAATGGGTTTTATGACATGCATGCTACAGATAAAATAACAAGGTTGGCTTTAGAACTACACTACTTGGACATATTATTTAGTCATCTAGGATTCAAAACATCAACAGGATTTCATGTGTCAAATATTTGTTTGCATAGTTTTCTATAGTGGCATTATATCCAATAAATTTTCTGATTTATTATCCCACCAAGAGTGTGCATGTTGTATCGTTTTCATTGCCACACGAGCGCGTTCCAATTTTGAATATCAGCTTGCAAATTATTTCCCAATGTTACATGGGTAGCCCATTGTCTAACATAATCAATGCTGCATTTGGATAAATGTTGAATGTGAGCCAAAAGTGCATTTCTCATCTGGTTGATCGTGGCTGTGTTTAACATAGAATTTTGTATTTATGGAAAATTCCTCAATGTTCTTGTCATATTGCTTTATTTAACTGCAGAACATGGTTGGTCTTGGACAACTAGGTTGCTTATTGATTATTCACTCTGTTACCAGGGCCTTCTAATAAACATTGTTTTCTTCTAATGGTTTTTGATCATTGCCCCTCTAATAGGAAGTAAATAGCCAATGTTTCTTGATACTGTAGGGAACTTTGAGTAATGTTGTGTGCTCTTGTGAGTTTCACTACAAGAAGGTTGCTTGCAGAACAAAACCATTTTTTTCCTTCTTGTTTTCCTTTTGAGTTGTGGTAGATGGGGCTCTTGCTTTTCATTTGATGTTTGTATGATTTGATGTAGATACAACCACACAGTGAGCTCAAAGTTGATGCAAAATGCCAATTGATCTCTGATTATGTAAAGAAGGTATGTGCTAGGCATGTATGTTGACTTTCTAAGCAATCATTGCAATGGTCTCAGAATTTCGCTTTTTTTTTGTTCTTTAACAGATTTCGGCTTCATTTCTTGATGAAGCACTGAAATCAATTGGTGAAGAAGGTACTACAGTCTTGTGATCTTTTAGAGTAACATTATAGTTCAATGGGTTTTACTTCCTTTCTCTTCATTGGAACTGAACTGTTCACCTATAAAGAATTTGGTAATTTAGGAAGTTTGCTCCTGCACTCTTCAATTTGTTCAGGTCTTCTTGTAGAAGACAACATTAATTACATTATCCTCTTCTATCCAAAATATTGGTCCCTATTCTTCCATATAGAATGAACAAGGAGAGATTAATTGACGACCGACTGCCTCTTATATGTGATATAATACATTCATTCAAGTTCAGAACCTTATACCAGCGAGCTTCACTGACAAGCAATACTCCAAATTAAGTACTTTTGGCTCATAGTTTAATTGTGGGATGAAACAAAGAGGATGTCACCCTTGCACAATTTTTTTTTTATCATAGAGAATTGAAAAGCTTGATGCTGACTTACTCTTGCAGAAACATACTGATTCATAATCTCTCATATTTGAGCGGTTCATTATGCTGCTTAAGCATATAATATGGGAAATTCTTCAAGATTGTTTTTATTTACATTTTTTTCCCCTTTGTCTTTTATGTGTTTGAGAGCACTAAGTTTATTGCTTGCAGGTAATGGAAATATAAGAGATGATATTCCACCTGATGACAAGGCAGGTATTGAAGCATCACCAAATGACTTTCAAGATGTTGCTATGGTTGGTCTGGATGCCATGCAGCGAGCAAATTCTACATTGGAAGATTTTGTGAGTAATGCCTTGTTGTTTGGTTCGTATAGATCACAAATTAAACCGAAAAGACATTGATGGAATTAATTATTTCTGAAGTTCTTTCTTATCCTTTTTCTTTTATATTATTCTATGCATTTCTTGTTGCAGACCATCATATCTAATCTAAACCAAATAAGATACCATGTCCACTGGATTAGCTGAAGGCTTAGTTTTTGCATCCGTTTATAGATCATAATTTTGATATAAGTTCCTACTTTCTCCTATGCATTTCTTTTTCAAATTTAAAACATAAAAAAATTCTTTTGACTTTGACCCAACTAATTTTTGTTGCCTTATGAAGCATTGTGCTATCTTTTAGTTGCAATTTCCATTTTCACTATTATGTTGAATATTCTTCTCTTCTCATTGTATGGCACCTCACTTTAGCAAAAAATTCTGAAAACTAGAACTATTGGCATACCCTTTTCTTCTTTTCCTCTACTTGGATGTTTTGCTGCATGTTACTTCTTGTTTGTTTGTTCGGTTTTTTTTTTTTTTTTTTTCACCTTTTTTTCCTTTTGTTTGGAAAAGAATATATATTTAAATCCACTGCAAACAATCCTTATGCAACTAAATAATATGTTTACACCATTGTAACAGTGGATCTCCATTCACATTTCTGGCGCATGTATTTTAAACGTCAAATTCTCCACTCTCCTACCATCTAAGAGTACATAATAAACTAAGCAAATAGTTAAGAGTACCTGTTTAACAAAATTATTGACTTCATTTTCTGGAGGGAGTTCATTCATGTGTTTTAGAAGGAAAAACTTATATTGAAAAATCTCATTGAATTCTCTTGTATATTACCCTGTTACTTGTACATTATTAAAAAGTATTTCTTGTCAGTTATTATCATATTTTTCCAATTTTTTTGGTACTATTAATTAATAACAATTTGTTAATCTTTGGCAGCTCTTAACATGAACGTCTTTTTTATTTTATCTTTTGGCTAGCAATCTTGGACTTCTATTTTCCCTTGCTGGTATATCTTTGGAAGAGGCATCTTATTAAAATTGAAACAAATGCTTCTCTAAACAAATATTCATAAGACTATTATATTGATGATATCCAATCTAACAGATGAGGTCCTATTTAATGTTTCACAAGATGGATGTCCACCAGCCACAGTCAATATTTAGGTACCTACCAATACTTTCGTTTGCAGAAAGCTTTATATATCAGGTAATGAACATGCCTGTCACGTCTTTCATTGTTTTTATCTTTTGAAAATTTAACAATAATATAGTTTTGTTTCTTAATATGCAAGCTAGACCAGCTAAGTATTGCCTTAGCTTTAGCATGGACTTCTTATATACTTCTGTATCGTATAGTATGGAGAATAAATGCTGACATATTTAACCGAAAGATAATTGTCTAACAAGACCTCAAAGCTCATGTAGTATCTATTTTCACTTTAAGATTTTAGAGTTTTCTTTCTTCAACACTAAGACTGTGCCATGCAAAAATAATTTGGCATTTAAAACATCATTTCCTTCATTTACCATTCTTTGCCCAAGGGCATTGGACCTCTATATTTGAAGTGCATACATGTTGAAGGTCAACATAACATTGAAATACCACTTTTCATTCTGCTACTGTAAAATATATGGTACATCATATAGATCTATGATGTGAAGCTAGCTAAAACACTCAAGTTAGATGCAAATAAAATCCATTTTTCTTAGATTTTGGAGTCATATCGTATTATTATTGTCAATGATAGAGTCACTTGGATCACCCTGGATGTGCATTTTCTAATTGTATTTTGGCTTATGCTGATAAAATGGAAAGGGATTCTTGATTATTCTGTTCTTCTTTCCTAATTATCCTATGGTTTTGGTTATGCAGTTGGACACTTTGAATGAGAAGTTGCTATGTTTACCAACTTATAGGCCAAAGGTTTGCAAAATTTAGAACTTGATGTGCAACTATATGAATTTGGAAGTAAGAGCTTGATTGTCTTAGTCATTTTGACTCAGGTGTCTAAAGCACAACACAGATGGGAAGCCAAATCTTTGAAAATGTTAAGCAATGACCCGTTTAGACCACTTGCTCTTCTACTAAAACATCATGGCCTTCTGACAAAGAGGTTCTAAATATTATCATTCTTCTTTCCCCTGCCTCTTTTTGCTTCTCCTACGTAGGTCTCTATTTTTTGTAATTTTTTTCCCCCAATTTTCTTAGTTTTTTTCTTTACACCCTAACGTAATAATTTCTCACTCTCATTTTCTTAATTGCAACCCTCCTTTTAGGTTAAAAGAAGAGCTTAATTCTGGAGTAGAGTATTGGGCTCTTGAAAGAAAGCTATGCTCTCTGTTAAGCAAAGATGAGGTAAATGTCGAGATTAAAAGGGTGAGCCTTCTAAAGTTGACCATGATTTAGTCTATCTTATCAAAGTTAAATTCTTCACTTATTATTTTGTTAAGCCATGTCCTAGGAAGAGTATCCTAATATGGATGGAATGAGGTCATTTTGGGTTAATTGAACTTGTAGAGTCCAATAAAATAACCCTCCTGATAAGGAGCAGTAGAATTTATACTCTAAACATATCTTATCAAAGTTAAATTCTTCACTTTATCATTGTGTTAAGCCATGTCCTAGGAAGAATATTGTGATGTGGATTCAATGAGGTCATTTTGGGTAATTGAACTTGTACAGTCCAATATAATCACCCTCCTGTGTCTTTCATTGTATAAATATTTTGGTTGTCTGGATGATTTCAGCATCATAATATAATAGAAGTTAGCATAGGCATCATCAATTTCGTGTTGGCTGGTTTTAGTAACATATATTCATAACTGTCAGATAACAGTTGAAGATGTAATGAGGGCAGTCCATCTGAAATCCTTTGATTACCGTGTGCTGAATCTTATTTTATATGAACTACGGGGAGAGGAGGTACATTCCTGTTGCAATTGGTAGTTATTCTCTGACACTCTTTCTGATGGTGATATTCAACTTTGAGATTCTTTTACATCCAACTTTGAAATTCTGTCTTCTAAAAAGAAAATAGCTATATAAAACTTTTCCTATTAAAAGTATTATACGAGTGAACTTTTGTAATCTAGGACAATCACAGTATTTGCTTATTCATTTATATATTTGTATTAGCATATTTGTTTCCTTGTTCTTCTATTTCGGATTCTTTGTTCTTATTATTGTACATAAACAGTATACAGTAATAGTTACAGTGATGGTGCTGAGAGTGAAACTTGAGCTCAGCAAAGTTTTATGTGGAATAGTTAAGGTTTAAGTGAGTCTCTTTTGTTCCTTCCAAATGTGTTAATTACTTCTTTTCCTCCAATTTTAGGCCATATATTGCTAAAACAATTCCAGTAGTTGTCCTCTAAATGACATTGTGCTATAGCAGCCTTGTGTTGTAGATTTCACTCTTCTTGTTTCTTTGAAGCTGTTTTGAAGGTAAATGAACTACATATGGAGTTCCTATCAATATCAGAATTCCTTGTTGAGGTGGCTGATGATCTGTAAGCACTTTTTCTTGGAGGATATTAATAAAACTGGAGACTTTTGATAAGTTATGTCTGTTGCCATTATCCTTCATTTTTTCTCTTAATGTTCAAATCATGATAAAGCAATTGATGGGGCATGTTCAAGACACTTGACTTCGTTCTGTGTATTCGTCTTCCAACTGGATAGACAATCAGTATTAAGTTTACTCAATTTGATTTTGGTATGCGACTTTTGGTTCATTGAAGACTGTTAGATTTGGTTTCAAGGGGAAAGGAATCTGGTTGAGGAGTGAGGTGTCCCAACTCTGGCCCACCCATTTGACCCTAGTCTCCAAACAACATTGTCACTTGCCAGGTCCACCCTTCTCATGATGATGCAGGCAACCCCAAATAAGTATTGCAAAAAGCTTCTCTTAAATCTGCTAGAATATAGATGCTAAACTAGGTAGAAGAAAGAGGTCAAATTACAGGAAATATTTGTAATGTAAGAAATCTCAAAATTGAAAACTACGAGTACAGAAGCAAAGCTGCAAGTTTACTCAACAAGAAGGTACAAGAGAGAGAACCCGTAGCAGCTGAGTAATAGGGAGGAAAAAATCCTAAGTTTCACTCCCTTAGGTTTGATTTTGTCACAGAGCCTAACACTGAGAACATTTGGTAAACTTTTATTGATTGAATACATATTGAATAGAGAATTTCTGCATTTTTATAGTCGAATATCAACTCCTAAACTAATTTAGGCTAGATTCTTAATGATTCTAAATTAATAATTACTAGGATAACTAAATCATCGCGACATTTAATTCCTAATGAGCAATAGCAAATCAAGATTCTAGAAAATTATTATGATTATGAAAATTATGGAATATCGTTGACCTGTTAAAGACTCATGAATTGAACTAAACTAACAATTAATGATCGTTCAAATATTAAAATTAGATCGTAGGATTGGTGGTTAAATAAGAATTCTGCATCACAAGTTGTCCCATTTCAGCTGGAGAGGTGTTCCATTTGTCACATGTTAGCTTGCCTTCTGCTTCCCTGTTACTTTCATTTATGTCAGGATACAACTTCTTGATTGTTTATATGTTGGATAACTAATAGTCTAACTGAATTCCTAAACCCCCCCCCCCCCCCCCGGCGGTTTCCTTCCATGTGCAAGAATATTGTTATGGACACCATACTAAAATGATGAGAACATGACACTGTAGGTTTGACTATGAGGTAAGTCATCTTTCTCTTGATTAGCTTTTTCTTCCATTGCTGATCATCTTGAAAATAAAAGACTGGGTTTCCATGTAGGATGATGTTCTAGAGAATAATTTCAATGTTTTGCGCATGTTTGTCAGAATTTATGGAGCATCTGCAGCACCATACAAACTGGTGAGTACTAGCTTGCATAAAATTAATATTCCGTGTCAATGAAGTCTATGTTATAGAATTTCAAGTATTTGGGCAAGCAGTGACTATAGTGATTTCTGGTCATCAAATTTTGTGTTCATGCTGTGCCATTGTTCTTCAAGTTCCCATATGATTTGAAATTTCTGAATTACCTTTGATCAGACTTTCTTCCTGTTTCATTGCATACCTTAGCTCATAAAAGAAAATCCAGTATATTATTAAGTTCTTTATTGTGCAGAAAATCTGTATTTACTACTTGCTTGTCCAGGATTCATATATTTATGTTCATAATTGAGGCAGTTCTAGTCAACTGTCAACTGGAAAGAATTGCAAAATTTTCAAGACTAACTTCTATGTTATGACAATCGTTTGGTGGGATGCTCTCGGATGTGGAGCTTCAGAAACTAATAAGATGTAAGAATGGTGTGACCTCCCATAAAAAAACATTGAAGCTACCTTGAAATCCTGGGACAATCATGGGAAGCCTGAATGCAACTTAAATCTTAGCAACTTATGAAAACATTCACATCACGTGTATGAGATAACTTTTCAGGGGATTTCTTGTTGTCTTATATAACAATGAGAATTTTTCTGAGAGTTCTACTTGACATGTGTTGTATAGAAGAATATTTAATCAGAAGTTCAATTTGATCAAGGAGTCCTTTCTCTACTCTTTTTTCCTCAGGCAAAATGCATCGCTGAAGCTGAGGAAAAGTATGAAACTATGTTGAAATCTTTAGAACCTGATCTGGCAATGAAGTATCAGAGAAGATGTGAAGAAGCCACTAAAGAAGGTAAAATCTATGATCATATGAAGCTGTTTTTGCATTTTTATTCCTTGTGTTATGCACTTCTACTCCTAGTTTGCTTAATGTTCTCCTACTGCAAATAATTGTTTTCTTTTCCTGACAAAGCAAATGCCATTTCTCATGTATTCTTTCTTCTTAGGTGGGAAGATATCTGGCCCTTCTCTTGGCACATGGAATATCCCAACCATAATTGAAGATGAGGATAAGTACCGGCGTGAGATTTTAACAGCCGAAACATGAGGTATTGACCCTCAGGCAGAATTTGGTAACAGATCCCGTTTCGAACTCCAAAACCTAATGAAAATATTGTATAGATTTTAGGGTTACAGCCCCTGAAGTTTCTCCATCTCTTGACTTAACATTATTGCCAATAGATCTTTTTCCGGAATAATTTATCTTTCCTTGAGATGAAAACTGAAGCAGGAAGAAATAGAAATTAAAAAAAAAAATGCTTAATTAGTTACAGTTGTGATGTTCTTGAAAATGAAATAGATAGTCGATGCTGATAAATGGCACCTGCAGCCAGTCTATTGCACTATTTATTGCTTCATATGTAATGCAGCTTAGTGATTTGAGAAAGTATGCTTTAAAGGTACAAAACAAGAAAAAAGAAATTCTTGAATTGACTGCAACTGCGAACTTGATTCTGTCTTTACCCCCATTACAGTAATGGCAATCTTGACCACTGAATCACAATGTTAGTAGTATTTTGATACTGAATTACAGTACATTAGTGGGGTATCCTTTAATCTGATGTAGGATGTTGATGATTTGCGAAGAGATCATAAAGAAATCTTCAATCTTGATATGGAAATGAATTCTATAGCTAAAAAAAAACCATGTTTGCCAAAAATAATAATAAGAATAATGGAACATGATAGACAGTTTGAATGTGTAGGGGAAGTGTATTGATTGATCTATCCAGAAAGCATCTTTCAGGGGTCAGGAGAGACCAAATGCATCAAACAAGCATCTATTGTAAGGTTTTAATGTATTCTGCTGCAACAATGAGTCACAAGACAGGAATCTTTCTCACCTTTTTTGACAATGGCCGAATGAGGCCCCCAAATTCCTTATCCTTGTCTTTGACTTACCATCTCTCTCTCTCTCTCTCTCTTGACTGTTCCCATTTTAGATTTTTCTAAGCATTATACGTTTGGTGTGTGAGAGAGAATAGACAACAAAAGAAAAATAAATAAATAAATGATAAATCTTAATTCAGAATCGAGCAGCTGCAGCATTAATAATTCCTCGAAGGGTCCCCTCAATTATAATTTCACTGGCCTCTACTTTGTGAGGCAATGTGGCCCTCCTTCCTTAGCCACTGCTATAATGTTCTTCTCACTCTTTGGTTCATTCATGGAAATCTCTACCAATGGGGAAGCAAGAAGTAAAGTTCTTACTAAAAAGGAAAAAAGAAAGAAAACACCTCTCATCATTGCTGTAATGGTACCAAGCATACATAACGGGCCATCAACTAGTTTGACTTCGTCTGTTCCTTGTCACGAACCAATCCCTCCCAGAGAGTTTCACAAATTCACGCATAACTTCACCAATAACATAGTTTTAGTTTTGAAGTCTCGAGTTCAAAGTTTGTGAAATTGAGGAAGAAAAGAAGATTTAATCCGACTCAATTATGGATTAATTCGAGCCTAAAATTAGCATCCAAAACCAGAAAACATTATCTTCATATACAGAACAAAGAAGATAACATTTCATACAACTACAAGCAGTAGTAGGTTCAAGCACAAATTCTTTATTTTTGCACCTAAAAAAAGGTAACTACCAACATATGCTGCTGCTGTTGTTTGCTTTAAGGAGACTGAGGCCAATCATATCCAGCATCAATCGCTTCAAGATCATCATAAAACCACATCTCAATGTCTTCAATTTGATCATCATCTTCCCAAAACCCATCTGAGACATCCTCATAGTCTTCATCGTCGTTGTCATCCATGTCATTGGCAAAAAGATCCCAGCCTAAGAAGTCTGAAGAGCTAGAGTAATCAGAGCAACTATCCCAGTTATCAATATCATAGTAATCCATAACATGAGGTCCAACAATCTTCAGTTTGGAGAATTTCTTCACAAAGTTCTCATCAAGACTTACATTCCAACAACCTCGGACATCTAACAATTCAAGCTGCCTGCAGTTTCTAATTATCTCAATTACACTACTTGTGTCCACTAGAAGGTATGCAATCTCAAGATGCTGAAGTTTGGGCATCGTGGATGCAATGGCCATAGCTTCATCATCTTGCGAGAGCTTGTCAATCACCTCCAGTGGGTGCATTATACGCCGCAATCCACTCAGAGATTTGCAGTTTTTCCCTATTGCTTCAAGGGCTTGTGCTCCTATGTTTTTGCAGTAACTCACATCTAAAAATGTTAAATTGGAGAGCATGCCAGCAACTTGTTCCACTACTGAGTTACTTATCTCACTTCTTGGCAACCGCAGGGTTTGTAGAGATTTAGCACTTTGCAAGGACAAGACAATAAAGGTAAGAGAAAAACCCAGTTTCCAAAAAGTTAAAAAAAAAAAAAGAATGCTATGCAGTAACTATTCATATTGAAGAACCAAAATACCCCCTCCAAGGGAACACAATCCCACATCGAAACTTTCTAAACAAATTCCTTGCTTTCAACTCTATAAAATTTATAAAGGTGACATTGATCAAGTAAGTGAATTCCAATCTGCAAGGACAAATCTACCCCAAGGCAAGAAAGAATCCACATAAGGTTTCTAAATCAGCAAGCTTTTCATACAGAGGCAATAATAGGATCTTTAGAAATATTGATGGGATATAAACTTCAACAACTATTTCTAATATCACCACCTATTAGACTCAATACATTTGAACTTCCTGGGAATACAAAGTTAACAACCAAATTGAATTTTAAGTTATTTTAATTATGTCGAAAATTTTGTTTGTCCAATAGTTTTATCTCCATATGATGACACTGCATGAAATTTTCATTTTGTACTATACAGCATAACGCTTAAGTATCGATGCAAACATAATGTACTCACTGATTTGCAATGAATGCAAAGCTTAGATCATTGGAGATGCCAGAAACACAGAGTTTCTGAAAAGAACCAAAGCTTCTTGTGATAAGCAATTGAAGCATTCGATCAATGTCTTCTGGCTGGCAATGTCGACTCCATTCTTCAATGTCTATCTCTTGCCAACAATAAGGTCCCCTTACTGCTCTTCCCCATGATTTGCAGACCCTAGGAACAATGGTAAGGATCTCTGCCAGGGAAAGATTTCTGAATATTAGCCCCAGGGTATCAGGTATTAACTCATCCCATCTCCGGAAATCACATTCGTCCTCCATTCTTCTCTCTTCAAAACTGGCAAAAGGTAACATCAGTATCAGGATTTTCAAAGGATAACAGGGAAATCATGAGGTTGGCATCACAAGGAGAAAAAAAAAAAAAAAAAAAAAAACCTAGTTTCTATGGGAGAACATATCCAACTTTCACTGTTTGACGAGCTGGACCATGTACAATCTTCAAAAGCACATTACATTCCTATATTACCATTAAGCTGGGAATTGTTTGAATGAACTACTTTATTTTTGGAAAAGCAGTAAAAGAAGCAGTTTAAAAGCAAAGAACACAGAGAAAGATGATCACTTTTCAATGGCAAGCATAGACATTTGTGGTGGGTTCATGATGGATTCCCAACGAGGAGAGAGACCAATACTACTAAATTAGCATAGGTATAAAACAAAGGACAAAGTGAAATAACATAAACAACACAATAATCAGCTCACAGGGGAAAGAACTGCCCAAAAATGCAAACAAATCAAGGGCTAATAACAACAGTAAACAGCAAAATGAAAAAAGAAAAGAACAGCTGCAAAAGTGGCTGCCCGAGACATTTAGTAGGAAGCAACAAAGCAAATAAAAAACAATGAGATTTCAAATCAATTTCAAGCTGAAATTCTAAGAAAGATGATGATTTGGAGGAAGAAGGATAAAAGTGGTTGAACTAAAGTGACACCTTAACTTAAATCAACAAATGGTCTAAAGAGGCAAAGAGGTGAAGATTCTCCAGAGCAAGACACATCTAACAGCCAAAAGGTGCTCATAAACCAAGAAAAGAAACTCGATATAACTGGAAATGTTCACATTTTAACCAATTAACGTAAGCAACAGCCATGAACAGAGAGGAGTAAGAGCTAAAACATAAATACCAGGAAGTTAAATTTTTCCTAAAAGAAGAAGAAAAAAAAAATATCACCTTGAAAACTCGTGATAACCAGCACAAAGTTGCAATCTTTTGAAACGCACTCCTCATCAAGAAAACTTGGTTCGTGTATTCACAAAAGAATTCAAAAGCAATTTATTCTTGGTTCATCAGGAAGTGTAATGTTACCGTACCAAAAAAAATCCAACACTTAAACAGAGAATAAATTAAAGACTCCTTAGAAAGCTACCAGGTAGGATGTGGATCTGTGAAGGCACCCCCTTTTCCGCCTGAAATGAAGGGGGGATTGCAAGAGTTTCCTTTTTGTACCTGAAGAGAGAGACACAGAACCACCACACATGACACAACAAAGGAACAAAGAAGAGAATGAAAAGCAAAATTGATTTGTTCTTTTGCTTCTTGCGAAAACCTCAAAAGAAAAAAAAAATGGAAAAGAAAAAGGTCAAAAAGGTTCAAGAAAAATCCAATGAAGAAAAGCAATAATTTCTAACTAGGTCCTATTCAGTGTTGGTTTCTGTTAAATCATACTGTTACAGAAACAGTATCATAACTTATTTCTACTGTCATATACATATATATATATATGTATAGGAAAATGGGCGTTTCTTTTGCATATGCTGTGGGCTCAAATTCAAGAATGACAAAGGGGAAAAAAAAAAAGAAATCAATCTTTGTTTCCCTTTTAAAATAAATTGAAGAGCGTCAAATCAAATCAAAAGGTTGATAAGTCACTCATTCATGGCCAGATGGTAAGGTATCTACCAAGATTGAAGAAGAAATTGATAGCAAATTAAGAAGCTCAAGTGGCCCTGCTGTTTTGGTTTTGGTGCCTGCTAAAATTTGAGAGAAGAAACAAAAACAAATAGTAGTATTAAGAAGAATGAAAATGGTCCTGAAATTTTTGTATGGTATTTTGGTACATTCCATATATTCATGGCTTTCAAAGTCTCCCATTAAAGGCTGTGGGCAATGCGGCACATTCATTTTGTCTTGCTTCTGGAAGGCATTCCCTGCTCCCATTATTGAAAATGTTGCCTTGCCTCTACAATTTAAACCCTCACTTTTTAAGATGGGGTAAAAATTTAGTTACCATTTGTATTTGAATTGCATAATTGTAATATTTAAATTTATTATTTTTACAACATCCTGTATCTAAATCCACTACTTTAACCGATGATGCGGATGGACAAGACTTAGACTAATTTGAATTCGATAATTCTTATTCAGGAAGACGTATTAACTTGGAATATTATTTTGGTAATTCTTATTCAGGAGGACGTATTAACTTGGAATATTATTTTGGCATAATAAAGACAGATATCAAACAATTAAAGGTGTGTTTGGACTAGCACTTTTTAAAAATTGAGTGAGTTTATTGCGGAAAATGAAAAGTTACTTTTTGATATTGAAAAAATTGTTTAGTAAATGGGGTGCAAAAAGTTATTCTTTTATAGGTGTAATAATGACATAATTATTAGAATATTAATATAAAGAACGATGTGATATATTTATTGACTATTTTATTTTTTAAATAATTTGACAATTTTAATGCAATTAAATTTATTGTATTACCTTTTTTTTTGTTAAACATATACATGTTGTTTCTTTTCCCAAAAAACACTTAATAATGAATTTCCAAGAAATCCATTTAAACTTTTGAAACTCTCTTCCTATTACATGACCAAAAACAAATAGATTATTCATATTAGATTTGGTCGACCCGCACAATGTTCGATCAACTTTTTTTTTTCAATGTAGATTTTTGTTTACCCTTTAGAGTTTGATATGATGGCAAACAATATCCTTATATTGATAATTTTTTTGAAGTACTATTGTTTTTTGGAAGCACTATTGTTTGACCTCACCATTTCGGAATTGGTAGACAAATGAACTATGTGCTACGAGAAGAAAAGAAAGGTTTAGAATTCATATCGATTTCATTTTATTTATTTATTTTTTAAGTATAATATACATACACGTATTTTGTCATTGAACACATGTATTGTGATAATTATTATCTTAAAAACTACATATATTATATATATATTTAGGGCCTTTGTTTAATGATATGATTCTCGCTTTGGGTGCAATAAATTGTACCAGTATGCAATGAATTTGGGATGGTCTTTTTCTTAGTACGTGGGATGGGATGAGGATAAGTAGTTCACTTTTGTGGCTTTTATAGCACCACCATGACATCGCATTTCCCTTTGTACTGACCTAATATACTTAATGCCAAAAATTTGTGGGTACCTCCAACAAATCCCTCAACAGCTTGATTCCATTTCCATTTCTCTACTTCATCCTCCCTACCCCCACCCAACCCCCTTTTAAAGAAAAAAGAAAATTCCAAAAGTTTGTCTTTTGATCTATTAACAATTTTCAGTAGAAAAGAATATAAGAGGGAATAGGACTTGCATTACAGGACAAAATCTCTTGACACCATCAAATGAAAAAATCTTTACAACATTCTCCTATAATAATCCTAAGACCAGAAAGAAAGGCAAAAGCATTAATTTTGATTATTTTAATGAAAGAAAAAAGGTGAGTTAGGATAAAAACCATGTCTTCACCTCAATAATTCTCATACCTTCAATAAAAATTAAAAAAACAAAAAATAGTCAACCAAAATAGTAAACCATATATGTACATGTACATGTACTTACTTGAAATAGTCAACCAATTTAGTCCACTAAATGCAATGTTTTAGAGAATATAAAATACTTGAAGAGGAGGAATTGAAACATTTTCTTGAAAGAAGAAGAAAGAGAGAGATGTTGGAAAGTGTGAGACCCTTTTTTGAAGAAAGAAGAAAGAGAGAGGTTGAGAAGTGTGAGACCCTTTCTTAAAAGAAGAAGAAAGAGAGAGAATAGAAGATGTGGGGCCCTTCATTGAAAGAAGAAGAACGAGAGAGATTGGGAAGTGTGGAAACTTTGGGTAACTTTTTTTTTAGACATAGCCGACAAAAAATTGAAAAATTTTAGTTCTTGTCCAAACAATGAAGCTAACTAAAACACAAAATAAGTGAAAAATTAAAAAAAAAAAAGTGCTTGTCCAAACCCAGCCTAATATTGTTATTGCTAGATCCATAGTCGTGTTATGGGTTCATAATCTAAGTAATCGCAATAATTTGGCTCCATTTATTATTATTAGATCATTTGATATATAAAATTATTATTTTGACTTGTAGTGATCAAATATGAGTCAATGTTAATTTTTTCCTTATTTATTTATTTATTTATTAATATATTAGGGATAAAATAGGTTTATTCAATTTTGTTAAAGCAAAGATGAACCAAATCAAATTGGTCCGAGAACAAGGTGGTAATTCAGTGACATAGCTCTCCTTGCTTAGGTGTCTCACTTGATTTGTCAAGTGAAGATTTTGAGTTTGAATCTCACTAATAACAGTTTTGTGCCAAATTTCAGCGATGTACTATCATCTTGGGGGATTTTTCCATAAATTTCTTTTAAATTAGTCGATAAAAATACTAAATTACGAAAAAAAAAAAAAAAAAAAATCAAATTGGTCCCAATTTTAGCCGGCAATGTGGTCATGACCTATAACGTACTCGTGACGTTAAAAGAAAATCATTCACCCTTTTTTCCTTTCCATTTTTTTTAAAGAAAACTTTTTACATTTATCTTATAATTGTTGTATTTTTTAAATTAAATTTTATAATTTTATTTTTATACTACTAAATTTTATAACTATTTTTTATTATTTAATTTGATCTTTTTGATCATTTTTTTCAAATAATTTAATCATTTTAGTCATGTGTTTATTACATAATTATGTAATTGCAAAAATTATTATATTAAAAATATTCATAAAAATTGCTCATATTATAAACACACAATCAAAATAATAAATTATTTGAAAAGTTAAACTAAATAATTAAGTGAAATAATTATAAATAGATATAAAATTTAGTATTATAAAAATAACAATAAAAAATATAATTTGATAATATAAAATAATTATAGGATAAGTCTTTTTTATATATATAGAAAATATTTTACATGAAAGGTAAATTTCACATTTAAATAAATTTTCAGCAATTAAATATCAAACATATATTGACACATTTATGATACATTGGGACTTTTAGTTTAAAATATGGCAAATTGGCATAAATAGTTGTCAAACTATGTCCACTTAGTGCCATTGGTCTTTGAATTATGTTAAATTATGTGGGATTGGTTATTTTATTAAAAATTTTTGTTATCGTACAGTTAATCTAAAAAAAAAAAAAAATTTACTCAGAGAATTTTCGTCATTTCATAATAACATTATACAAAAAAAAAAAAGCCAATGTATATGTATATACGTATGATGAATAGAATGAGATAAATGACCATATGTATATGTATTTGTATCAATAATATATATTTTTCTTTTGTATAATGTTATTGTAAAATGACTGAAATGCCCTTGGACACTTTTTTGAAATTAATGGTAAGATAATAAAAAAAATTTAATGAAAAGACCAATTTCACACAATTTAACATAATTTAGAACTAATGTCACAAAAAAAATTAATTCAGGAACCAATAACAGCAAATAATCATAATTTGGAGACTATTTATGTCAATTTGTCTTTAAAATAATATATATATATATATTTTTCTTTGCTAAGTCTTTAAAATAATAAATATATATATATATATATATATATTTAAATTTTGATAAGAAGTTAAAATAAAAAAGTCTTAAAAGTTTTTTTTTTTTTTGAGGGGAAAAAATTTTAAATATATATATTTAAATATATATTTAAATTATATATACTTTTTTTTAAAAAAAGTTTAAATATATATATATATATATTTTTTAAAATTTAAATATTTACTTTTTTTTTTTTTTCAAGGCGTCTGTCATGGACACGTACAGGACATACGTTTCCGAGGGGGAGTTGTTGGAAAATGAATAGCCGGTGAGGAAGTATTATTATGGTGCACATGGTTCACGCTTTAATTTGTATACCAATGGGATCAAACACGAGTTATTGACCCGTCATATTTTTATTTATTTTTTTATTACATCATCTAAATTTATTATTTAATTCAAGAAAGTCATCCCTCTGAAATGGGAGGTTTTTCTCTCAAGGGCGCTTGAAGCTTGGTTTTGGCAACTCTACTCTTTTTGGTAACTACCTTTGCTAAGTTTGGTAAGACCGTGATTGGTGCTTCTCTGGCTACGGGTTTTCTTTCACCGGTCGTCGGCCTCACTGTTTCTCTCGTGGCTTTTCACTGGTTTTGTCATTGGTGCTTGGTGTTTTAGATACTGTGGTGTGTCTCGGTATTTCCTTTTGGTGCTCTCACATCATGGATGAAGCAGTCCTGTGTCGTCTTGGTAGTGTCGACTTGGGTGGTAACGAACCTGGTTGCATCACTCTAGAGGATGAGGATATTTGTGGTGGTTTATCGAAATATGAGAGTAGTGTGATTGAGTATGTGGCTGGTAACACGAACATACATTTGGAGGGTTTTAAGGCAACCATGGGACGTTCATGGCATTGTGGCTTTTTCTCAATCCAGCGTGTGCATGATGTTTTCTATCATATATTATTTGCTCTTGTTGAAACTGCAGATTTTGTTCTTAACAACGGCCCATGAAAATTCGAGAATTAACTAGTGCAAGTCAGGCGGTGGCAGGCTACGAAGTAGTGGCAGGTAACGGACATGGATACGGAATGGTACTGGATTCACATATCTGGCTTTCCTAGGTATTGTTATACTATAGAGGCTAGATTAAAATTGGCCAAATCTTTCCCAGAATGCTTGGAGTATCGGTTGCTTGAAGATAGCATTAGTGGGGTGAAGTTTTTTCGTTTTAGGTTTTTACTTAATATCAAATGAATCCTACAACGTTTGGTTCGGTTTTACACTCCTGATGGTGCCCTTCATTCTGCTCTTATCAAATATGAATGGCTCCCCATGTTCTGCTTCTGCTGTGGTTTAATTGGGCACAGGTTCCGTCTTTGCCCTGGTATGAAAGGTGTTGATAAAGAGGTGAAAGATTTGGATTTTGGTCCTTGGATGGGAGGGGTGGACAATGTCAAGTCTGATAAACTATTTGTTGTTCAAAACCCTAATGGATTCACTCTCCATACCCAAGAGACTTCTGAGGAGGCACTTCATATGGATTCTCACAGTTTGGGCAAAGCTTTGGAGCCTACGATGGTGGGCGATCAGGCGACTTCTCCTGGGGTGGTGGTTGATCATTTGGCTACTAATCGAGTGGACACGCCCTTGGTTCCATCCTCGTCTCAACCTTCCACTATTTCAGAGGTATCTTCTCCTAAGATCCTCGCCAATTGACCCCCCAGAAACGGGTTTCTTCGGCAATGAATGGCATTGATTCTTCTGGTCACAAAAGTGGCGATCTTAAGAAACCAAAGAACTCCGGTGGAGGCTGTTAGGCAGCCTCGCCGGTCAAGATGAGTTTTGTTAGTTAGAATTGCAGGGGTTTGGGATCGCCCCGTGAAATTCATGAATTAAAAGATCTCATCCGGCTCTCGAAATCGGATATTTTATTTTTAATTGAAACAAAACTTCTTGCTTTTCGTTTGAATTCTTTAAAATTTTAGTTGGGTTTCTCTTTGGCTTCTATGTTGATAGAATTGGAAATGGTGGTAGTTTAATATTGCTGTGGAAAGCTGACATTGATCTTCACATACTCAGCTACTCCCCAGGTCATATTGATGCGCAAATTCAGAATTTAATGGCTGCTAGTCCTTGCTATTCCACTGGATTTATGGCAATCCAATTGCCACCCAGCTCTTTCACTTGGTCTTAGTCGTGGATTGTTCTTGGAGATTTCAATGAGGTCCTTTTCTCCCATGAGTCCCGCGGACGTTGCACTCAACCTGAGTTCCATATGCGTCCCTTTCGTACAGTCATAGATGATCTCAATCTATCTGAAATCAAATCTGTTGGGGCCAACTTCACTTGGTATAATCGTCGCACGGGTCTTGCATCTACCTGGGTAAAACTGGATCGTGGCTTTGTTAATACAACAGCCCTTCAAGCTCAACCTTCTATGTTGATATCTACCATACTAGTGGTGTTTTCTGATCACTCTACTCTGCATCTCCAACTTGATGTCCAGCCTTCTTCAATTTCCAGAAACCGTGGCTGCCCACAATGGTTCGAACTATGGTGGTTTCGTGATCAGGAATGTTCAGAACTTGTCCATAGCAGTTGGGTAAGGAGGGGTGATTTCTAGCCCCGAGACTTGCAGTACGCCCTGGAGATTGTTAAACAAGAGTTGCTATTTGGAGCTCCAAGAAACATGGTGGCATCACTCAAAAGCTCAAGCAAACACAATAGCATATCCAGACTCTTATTGTTGGACAGTTTGATGAGGCTGCTCTTTCTTAGGCGCAACAGGACCTCCAACTGCTCTTAAGCATTGAAAATGACTATTGGTGGCAACACTCTCGCTCCAATTAGCTACACAATGGTGACTGGAACACAGCCTATTTCCACCATCATGCTAATCACCGCCACCGTCGCAACTATATTAAGTCTATCCTTGATGACAATAGTAATCTGATCACTGACCAAAATGGTATTTCAGAGATTGCTCGTAGCTACTATCACTCTCTTTTCAGCAATTCTAATGCTTGGGTTGATTATGATTCTATCTTTGGTGATGCCAATTTTCATTTTCTATCTTTGGAAAATAAGACTTTCTTGGACAGGCCTTTTACGAAAGAGGGGGTCTGGCTTGCGCTTAAGGATTTTCATCCTACAAAGGCGCTGGGATCGGACGGTTGTCATGCGGGTTTTTACAAGGAATAATGGAAGGTAATTGGTGATGATGTTACTTGCACAGTGCTAGGTTGTTTAAACGGTCATATGAATATAGGTGACTTGAACGACACTTTTCTCACCCTTATTCCTAAGACTAAACAACCCAAATCTATGATGGAGTATCGACCAATTAGCTTATGTAATGTGAGCTATAAATTGTCGTCCAAAGTTATTGCTAATAGATTGAAAAAGGTCATGGCACAGGTTATTGATGAGTCTCAAAGATCTGTTGTCAAGCACCGATTGATTACAGACAACATCATTGTGGCAGTTGAAGCTTTCCACTGGCTTAAGGCGGGTAAGGGTTGTTCACATTCGAATGCATATGCTCTTAAGATTGATATGTCTAAATCATATGATCGTGTTGAATGGGGTTATCTTCGATGGATGTTAACATGCCTAAATTTTCCTTGCCGGTTGATCGAGTTGATTATGCAATGTGTGTCCACGGTGAATTTTAAGGTTCTCATTGATGGTATTCCTTCTTGTGAATTTCACTCTACTTGTGGTATCCGCCAAGGGGATCCTCTATCCCCCCTATTTATTCATTTTATGTGCGGAAGACCTATCCTCTCTTATCTAGCAGGCAGTGCGAAAGGGATCTTGGCATGGTCTCCAAATGGGACGCAATGCCTCACAAGTCTCATATTTATTCTTTGCAGATGACAGTCTTCTTTTCATGGAGGATCAGATAAGAGGCACCTATGCTCTCCTTAATGTTTTGAATAAATATGCTACTACTTCTAGACAACAAATTAACTACCAGAAATCCTCTATATTTTTCTCCAAGACTATAGCCACTGCCAGGCGACATGAGATTGCACATGACCTTGGGGTATAGTTTGGGGATGTTTCAGGTGATTATCTGGGGCTGCAATATTTGATGGGTCATTCTAAGCGCCAAGTTTTTTCTTTTCTTAAAGATAGAATTTGGAAGAAGACACATGGCTGGAAGGAGAAGGTGCTCTCCCGGGGGGGAAAGGAGGTCCTAATAAAATCGGTCTTACAAGCCATCCCTACTTATGCAATGTCTGTTTACAAAATTCCTTTAGGAATATGCCAACAAATTTCCTCCATTATCCGAAGGTTTTGGTGGAGCTCTCATGGGGATCGGAATGGTGTGTCTTGGCTTGCTTGGGGCAAGGTTTGTGCCCCTAAGCATGAAGGTGGTTTGGGTTTTAAGGATTTAGTCCTTTTCAACCAATCTTTACTTGCTAAGCAAGGTTGGAGAATTGTCCAATCTCCAAATATTTTGGTTGCTAGGGTTTTGAAACACCGTTACTTTCCTAATTGTGATTTTTTGGATGCCAAATGTAGCCCTCAACCCTCTTATTTATGTGATCCTTCCTTCATGGTAGGGACCTGTTATGTAAGGGACTTCGATGGCGCATTGGGGATGGATCAATGGTTCGGGCCTTTGTGGATCCTTGGCTACTGGAACCTAGTTCTTTTCAACCTATTTCTTACCTATGTTTCTTGCATGATAGGTTATATGTGGCAGATTTAATCACTCAAGGCACCTGGAATTCACAGTTGCTGAATGTTCTTTTTTGTGCTCGTGATTAGGAGCTTATTAAACAAATCCCTCTCTGCCCTCAAAGGGGGACTAGATAGGCGTATTTGGCATTTCACCCCATCCGGGCTATTCACTGTTTCTTCAGCTTATAAATTGGCATGGCAGCTCAAGTTTCATCTTCACTGTGCAATCACTTCATCGGCACATCATCACATGTGGAGCCTTGTTTGGGGTCTCAATGTTCCCCCCATCATCTAGCATTTCATTTGGCGATTGTGCACAGGCACCATTGCCACTAGACAGCAGCTGCAGCGGCGGGCATTGCTGTCCCCCAGCATTGCCCTTTTTGTAAGGTCCATTGGAGGATGATACTCACCTCTTTCTTGATTGTGGTTTTGTTTGCGAAGTCTGGCATTTTTTGCAGGTTCAGCCCTCACAGTGGATCAGTGGCGCATGTTCTTGGCTGGAGTTCTTCCATAATCTTTAGGCGGACCGCATTTAAGACGAGCATTGCATGGAGATAGTAGCTGTCACTCTTTGGCATGTTTGGAACGCTCGGAATGCTCTTGTTTTTAGGAACTGTTTGGAAGCTCCTTAGTGGTGGTTAAGACTAGCCAGAATTTTCTTCATAATTTCTGGATAGTGAATGATGCTACAACCCCGACTTCCTTGCACACTTCTGTTTCTTTGAAAATTTGGGAGCCACCAGCGGAGGGCCAACTCAAATTGAACGTTGATGCAGCCTTCTCTAGCCTGGGTGCTGGCTTTGGATTTGTGGTTTGGGACTACAAGGGTAACATGCTGCTCTCCGGTGCTGGACCTCTTCACCATATTTCCTCGATGGAACACGTGGAGTTAATGGGAGCTTGAATGAGTTTTCAAGTAGCCACTGACCATCAATTAGATATCCATACCATTGAAATGGATTGTCAATCTATGGTCCTCGGCTTGAATAAACCAGAAACCAATTTTTTTGTTTTGGGTACTTTAGTAGAACATTTGCAACATGTATGTATGAACCTTAAGGGGTGTTCTTTTTCTTTCCAGTCTAGGACAGCCAACCAAGTTGCTCATACCCTATCGAAGATTGTGGTAGGTCTCTCTCAGATTGTATGCTGGGAAACTACTCCTCACTCTTCCATTTTCTCTTTGTTACATCAGGATTGGATCCGTTTGAATGAATGAATTCACTTTGTCCCTCAAAAAAAAAAAAAAAAAAAAAAATTCAAGAAAGTCTAACTTTTTTTTTTTTTTGGTAAGTCAAGAAAGTCTAACGCAATTAATAACAATTTCATTTACAATGTTATAGGTCATGAGTTCGAGACACATTACAAACAAAAATATTTTAAATTTTTAAAAAATATATACAAATAAAAATTCATTTAATGATAAACAAAATATATAAATAAAAATTAAAAACATATCCTTATGAAAGCTTAGCTTAGTCGATAGTAACCTTGTTTATGATCCAAGAAGTAATGAATTCAAGATATGTCTCAGGCAAAAGTATGACTCATAAAAAAAAAAGAAAAAAAAAACACTAAAAACATATCATTTTAATAAAATTATTTTTTTTATAAAAAATATATTGATATTAATTTAAGTAACGGTAATATTGTTAATCTAATTTAAAGGTTAATTAATTAATACATATTTAATTTTATTAATGCATTAAACAATAGATTATAAATAAAAATTTTCAAACTCGATTTATTCACTTAATTTTACTTATATATGGCTTTTGTTTATCATTTGTAATATAAAAATTGATCATTTCAATCTCTCTGTTGGGGATTAAATTTAAAAATTGATGAATTTACTCCTTAATTTGAGTTCAAATAGCCCATTTTCTTTCTTTTTTATTTAGTAGGTTTTTAATGCATTTGGTATCTCTCTTTACAAAATCTATTATTTGGGCAAGTCAAATAATGGATTTACATAGGTCAAACACAATAAATTTTATAAAAAGAGAGACCAAATGTATCTGCCTATTATACACTAAGAATCCACTAAATAAAAAGGAAAGAAAATGAACCAATTACACCAAAAACATAAATATTTAAGGACCAAATTTACCAAGTTTTTCCTCCATTTTATTTATTTATTTATTGTCTTTTTTAGTCCCCTTACCATTATTTTGTGATAGTTTTGTTTATTATTATTATATTTTAATTAATTTTTTAATTTAATTAAATTTTATAACGAGTTTTAACTTATTTTTGTTTTTCATAATTTCTAACTTGTTCGACCAAGTTATAACAAGTATATATTGATTGTAAAGTTATAATTCGATAAAAAAAAATGGTTAAAATATATTAAAAGGATTAAAATTTATCTTAAAAACAATATGAATAAAATAATAAAATAAAATAAAATAAAAATGTGAAAAATTAATAGAATATACTTAATTTTCCTGCCTAATATCTATTGTCATTATGTCTTGAAAAAATTAAACATCCATTTATACTGATTTTTTTTTTTTTTTTTTGGAAAATAAATTGTATTTGTATTTAAATAGAATTATAATTTTTATAAAATTTTGGTGGAAAATTTTAAAGAGAAAAAAAAAAAAAACCCACAATTCTAATGTGAAATCTTAAAAAAAAAAAAAAAAAATGAAAAACCTTAACCGTGCAAAACTTATTTATTTATTTATTTATTTAATTTAGGTTGTGTTTGGACTAGGTTTTATTTTGAGAAAAGTGGTTTTTTAAAGTTACATTTACCTTTTGAGAAAAGTAAAAATTTTATAAGTGTAATGATAATATAATTATTGGAGTGTTGGTTTTTAAAATGATGTGATGTATGTTGGTTTTAGAATGATTTTACAATTTTAGTGGACCTCACACCCTATAATTTGATAAAAAGTAAATTAATGTCAAGTATTGTCCAAATAAACACCACCCACTTAAACTCAAAACTAATAGAAAAACTTAAAATAAAACCTAATCCAAAAAACAACCTTAATTTTATTTTTTTTTTTTAATCCTCTAAAGATATTGTACTTTTTACTGTATTTTTTTTTTTATTTTATTTTTACACGGAAAAAGTCACAAATAATTGAAATGGAAAAAAATCTCAATAACACTTGAACTTTTCCAAAATCTAACTATTGTACATGAACTATTTTTTTTCATTCGGAAATGACTTTTTTTTCATTCGGAACTGACACTTAAACGTTTTTTATTTGTACAAATCTTGTACTTTCATGAATATTCCTCATTAATATTCAGTTAGTGCAACTCATGTGCGCAACATGTGGGATTTTTTAGGGGTATTTTCATCCTTCAACTAATCTATCGAAAAGGCACCATGAATTTTATTTTCCACATTTTAACTCCAATTTTTACTTTGAAATTAGCACCAGCAAGAACGCTTCGTCGATTAATTCTCAAATCTTACAGTTATAGAGTGAAAACAACTATCAAAGTGCGAAAGAACAACACAAATATATTTTTTCCACTGATAGAGTTCCATTTCACCTCATATTTGAAAAAGGTTGAAGTTTCGAACTGATTCAAAGTGTTGTGAGTTGTTACAAGGAGAAAGATCAAGGAAATTAGGAAAAATGGTGTTTGATTGGAAGATTAGGAAGATAATGAACAACCATATTGATCCTTTTTTCTCTATATGGTAAATCTCTCATCTTTTATTCATGCATTTTTACAAGAAAGATTTGAACTTTTTGAGTTTTTATGTTAGTTTTGGTTGAGTATGGTAACATGAGCTAACTGTTATTTTGCTGATATATATGTTGTCTATATGTTTGCATGGAGTTTTCATTTTTCATCTACAATGTAGATTTATGCTTAAGATAGTTCCATTTTCTGTCTAATATGTGAAAATTTATCCTTTTCATTTTCTTTGTTGTGTATTGCATAGACCTTGATGATGATTTTTTTTCATATTGAAATTATACTATGGAGGACAATGGTGGATAGAGAGGGGCTATAGACACTATAAATGGGGGAAATGGGGATATGTTGATTATTGCGATAAGGATAGATTTAGTCTATTAGATATCAGTGAGATGCTTGAGACCTTGAAGCTGGCTGACATCACAGTGTTTTATTGTTATTTAGAACCCATAGGTGACTTTAAGACTAGACTAAGATTGGTTTCTACTGACAGTGATATAATAACCATGTGTAGCTAGATTTCTAGGTTTAAAGTAATAGAATTCTATATTGAGAGAAGGAAGGAAAAAGAAATAATTAAAATCATTAAAAGCTAACTTGAGTTTAAGAAGCCAGAGAAAAAGAAAAGTTCTGTTGTGATAGAGGAAATTGAGGATGAAAATGTACAACCAATGGAAAAGAGAATTGTGAAAAAGAGGAAACAAAGAACCATACCTTTGTTGGGATGGTATGGTAACAATGAGTTGCATGAATTGGGATAGGAAACAACATACGTTCATAAAGTAACAACTCTAATAGTAACATAAACAATAGGAATTGAAAAATTATAGCAAACATTGATGAAGTAAAAATAGAGACAGTAACAGAAACAACATAAATTGAAAAAGAAACAGAAGTAGAGGAATAAGAGGAGTTAGGGGTAGTGACACATTGTGATATTGAGACTGTTAAGGCAAAACCTAAGACCTTCAGTGTAGTACGTGAGACAAGTAATGTACTAACAATTAGTATGGTACTTGAGACAGTTATTGAAGATCATATAGGAATTTCTGAAGAAGAGAGGGTTGAACAAAAGGGAATAGCTAACAGAGTTGCACATGAAGAAGAGAGTGTTGAACAGGGTAGGATGGCTAAGACATTTAGTGTTCATGATATAGGTATTTCTGAACAGGAGGGCATAGCTGACAGAGTTGCACAAGAAGAGATGAATGAATAGGATAGGATGGTTGAGACAGTTAGTATACATGATATAGGCATTTCTGAACAGTAGGGCATGGTTGACAGAGTTGCACAAGAAGAAGAGAGGGTTGAACAAGACATTGTGGCAATTGAAGAAGAAAGGATGGATATTGAAGAATAGAGAGTGCAGGATGACAGAGTTGAAGAAGAAAGGATGGAATTTGATTGGGAAGATGTTATTCAACAAGAGAGAGTGCAAGATGCCAAATTTGAAGGACAAAGAATGGAAGTTAATAGGGAAGAACAAGAGGGAGTGCAAGCTGAAAGGGTTCAAGCTGATGGTCAAGATGAGGATGATGACTCATCAGATGAAGACTATGATGCTTCAGGACTAATAGATGAAGGAGAAGAGCATTTAATGGATGATACTTTGTTTGACAAATACACTGATGTGACAAAGGGTGTACAAATGGAACATGAGAGCGAAAAGCCCAGTGTAGAGCATACTAACCAAGAAACTAAATAGGCAAGAGACTCAATTTTGGTTGATCAGTTAAGGGATGAGTTGAGTAGTAGGGGTTTGGGGTTAGATGATGAAGATGATGACAAGTACAAATTTTTTGGTTGCCCGAAGGATATGTTATATCCAGCGTTTGAATTGGGGATGAGATTTGCAAATGGAGATGAGTTCAAAAAAGCAGTTAGAAATTACTCCATAAATAAAGACAATGATTATCAATTTAGGCTTGGTGAACCAAACAGGGTGAGGGCAATATGTTTGACCAAGGACTGTAATTGGTTTGTATATGTATTAAAGGAGGCTGCTACTAAAAGTTAGGCTTTGGTGTTGAAATCTTTGAATTTGACTCATAATAATTGTAATCATGTATAAAAAAAATAAACTGATTACAACCAAGTAGGTTGCCAACAGGTATATTGAGAGGATTAGAATGAATCTTAAGATTCTACAGCATCAATTAGACAGCAGGTAGATGAACAATTCAATTCTGAGATTTCAAGAACTTCTATCTACAATGCTAGAAAACTTGCAGTATAGGCAAGTTTAGAACTATAGAGAGGAGTTGCTGAGAACCATCCAAACTCAACTATTGAGATTGAGCATGAGAACTTTAGAGAGGAAAGTAGACAACCAAGGTTTCAAAGAATATATGTTTGCCTAGCTCCATTGAGAGATGGTTTCAAAGCTCGTTGTAGACCTTATAATAGGTTTAGATTGATGTCACAATAAAGGTACATATCCAACACAACTATTGTAATACCCGAGACCAGATTTGGGGTAATTATTGATAATTTATAAGTTTGGGATTTTAATAAATGACTTAAAAACTTAAGAGACCTATTTTACAATTTATTAGTCTTTACCTTTTTAATAAGTTGAAATATCGAGAATGCATGAGTTTTAAAAATCATAATCACGCCTACGATTCCTATTACAATTAAAGTTAATATTTTTTAAACTATTTTTTAGTTTTTATTTAGGATAATGTTTTATAGAAACGAAAGATTGAATTTTTAAAAATTAAATTTCGTACTATTTTTATTATTAAAATTAATTACTTCATTAATTATTATACAAACAGAATATATATGTATATTTGATAAAGATAAAGATAATAATAATAATAACAGGGGAAGCGGCGGCGACTGTTGCCACCGTTAGACTTGTAAAACTCATTATTGGGTTTGTATGGAATATGTATATATATATATATATTATTTAAAAAAAAAAAAAAGAACAGGAAGAACGAAAGAAGGCAGTAATGGCGCAGGGCACTGAATGCTCTTAATTTATATATATACGTATATTATATTATATTATATTTATTACTTTAATACTTTAATATTATATTTTATTATTTAAAAATATTGAATGTATTTTGATAATCTGATTATTTACATAAATAAATTTTATATATTGATGTTAATATATTCAGTTTATATTATGTGTATTACTTTTGTTATTATTATTATTATTTTTTGTAAAATATGCATATATATATATATATATATTATTCACTGTACTCTTTTAAAAAGAGAGAAAATAGTTTTTAATAGTTATATTATTATTATTTTGGTAATGCTTAAAGAATTTAATAGAATAAATTATTAGTTTAAATATTTTATTAGAAATAAGTATTTTAATAGTTAATTTTGATTTTTGGGGATTTTATTAGTATAGAAATTAGTTAAATTTAGTTTAGATATAATGACTTATAATGTAGTAATAAGTATGAGATTACTGTTTAGCAGGTGAAGAAAATACTTGGGATCGAGATTATTTGAGTTAAAGGATTTTCATATTTCAGTGATTTCGGGACTAAAGAAAGTGGTTTGATCCTTTTTACTTGTTTTTCTTAAAAGGAGTTTTTTACTCAAATCTCAATGAGATGTTTAAACTTTATTTTGTACAATATCTGTTTTGAATAAAATACATGTTTTGGATTGAATTATTGTTGGCTCATCCGTTTCTTGCCTAAAGTACTAGTTCTCGATATACTTATCTATTGGTGAGTAGACATGACATTCTGTTTCATGGCCCCCTAATAGGGAGAAAATTAGGCTAGATATCCAGTAGAGGCAACTAGAGAACTTGAGCCTACGTTGATTTATCCATTCATCTATTATGTTTCTGTATGTTTTCTGATTTTTTAATAAAACTCTATATATATGTACGTTTTCTTAAACTGTGAGAGGGTTAAATTACTTATTGGATTTTATAACTCATTCCACGTTTTATGTTTTCTTTTGTAGGCATTGATAGATAAATATTGGTATGGATTTTCTAAATAAAAGTTCTAAGGAAATCAATTAACTAGAGATTTAAATTTTTATTTATTCTCCTAGTTACAAATTTTTGAATTATTGTTGGATTGTAAGATGTTTGGACCTAAATTTCTTGGAATCGTATTTTTAATTTAAGAACTATTTTGATTTTTTTTTTTTAAGTACTATATTTAGTTTTGAGCCTTGCGTGTTGAATTGTACCTTAATACACGATGTGTCACACTTGGGATTTGGGTCGTGACAACTATTGACAGCTATTGGCATGGATGGAAGTAATGGATGGTAGCCTGTGGCATGGGCAATTGTGGAGAAAGAAACCATGGAACAATGGAATTAGTTTTTGATACTCCTTCAGGGAGACTTGGAACTACCTAATCGTGTACATTGCCTTTACATTTATATCAGATAGGCAAAAAGTAAGGTTTATTTTTCCTATTTTATTATTATTATTATTTTTTCTTGAAAGTAACACATTTTGTGGATTTTGTAGGGTTTGGATGCTGCGTTGGCCATAGTCTTGCCCAACTTTGACCACATGTCCTATGTGCAGCACATGTACAATAACTTTAACAAACTGCACAAAGGTAAAATGTTGAAAGATAAATTGTGGAATATATCATGTTCCACTAATGTTCTTTTGTATGAGAAGACAATGAATGAGTTGAGAGAGCATGATCATTTAACATATGGTTGGGTTGCAAATGGACCTAGGCCAAATCATTGGATAAAGGCATTTTTTTCACCTCATATAAAATGTGATATGTTGTGTAATAACCTTTGTGAATCCTTCAATGCAAACATATTAGAGGCTAGAAGTCAACCAATTATAGGTATAATAGAAGGGAATAGAGAGTTAATCATGTGCAAAATAGAACGTAGAAGAAGTCAAATGTTGAAACAACCCATTGATGGTATTTGTCTAGTAATTAAGGATAAAGTGGAAACTGTTGTGTTGAAATCTAGGTCTTGGAGGCCAATTTGGAATGGTCATGATAGGTATTAGGTGGAAGGTCCTATGGAGAAACAATTTGTTATGGATTTGAAGAAGAATCATTGTATTTGTGAGTCTTGGATAAGGACAGAAATTCCTTGTATTCATGCACTTGTTGCACTCCATAAGAAGGGACTAGATCCTCACAACTTTGTTGATGAGTACTATAACATTGCTAACTTTATGACAATGTTTTGAAGTCTATAAATGGAAAATTATATGTGGCCAATGGGTGAAAGGGTTCTTTTGGATCCCCCAAGGGCATACAGGCGACCAGGAAGATCAAAGAAAGCAAGAAAGAGGCAACCAAAAGAGGGAAAGGATCATGGGAGAAGAATTAGGAGGAGGAGCATCATAAGGTGCAAAAAGTATGGATAGAAAGGGCACAAAAATGCAACTTGCGCAGCTACTGTACCTACACGTGAGAACAGGCCAACAACAAAAAAAAAACAAGCAACAACTAAAAAAGGGCAACAAAAAAAGTCCAGATCTAAGCTGATTTGTAAGCTTATTGTTTTCACCTACTGCACGTACTAACAATTGAAACAAATTTCTTTTGATTTGTCAAAGGGAAAGGCAAGGAAGACTGGTAATACACCTATGCAACAGACAGAGCAAGAAACATATATTGCAGTAGCATGAGAAACAAGTACAAGAGCAACAAGAGTAACACAGTGGCCAGCAACAAGCACAACAAAAACAATCAAATCATCAAGATGGGGCACTATTCTCAATTGAATGAAGACGATGTTAGTACAGAAGAAATTTTGAGATCAGCAGTGGTATTGCTAAAAAGTAAAGAAGTGAGAGGAAAAACATCCATTCTTCTCAATGAACAAGAAGCTGGACAACCATCTAATGAACCAAATGTACAACCAACAATGGAAGAGGGTAGAGTTCAAGTTGGACAAATGAGGGGAAGGCAAAGGAAAGGGAAAGGAAGAGCCACAAGATCTTATGAGGCATTTGGGCAAGCTTGGTTAGGTCAAGGAGGGCTTAGAAATAAATATTGTTACCTAAGGCCTTGTCCAAAGAAGTGAACAATTCTCAATATTGTTGTGCCTATCTAGTGTTCTTTTTGTAATTAATCCTTTTTGTGAATTTTGTTGAGTATTCATTAGGAAAAGATTCTTTTTTACTTTCATTTTTGGGTTGTTGGAAACTTTGTACAATTTACTATGGGAAAGATTATGTTTTGCTTTGATTTTTTGCCCTGTTGGAAACACTATAAAAATTGTTGTGGGAAAGATTTTGTTTTTGCTTAGTTGGTAGATGTTGTTGTCCTTTGTGGTCATTCTTTAAAGTAAACAATTTTATAATGGCTTGTCATTAATGGAAACATGTTCAGTTTGGCCACATTTGTTGTTTCATTTTTTGTTTTTTGGTGGGTGAAGTTGAGCATTTACAAGTTCGACCATTTAACTATTCCAACTATTCCATACGTTAAGCATTTATAACTGTTGAACACGAAACAAATAGAAACTATTGAAAATTACCAAAAATTACTAAAAATAATGCCAATTTTATTACCAAAAATTCATAAGTGATAGATACAACAACCAATTTTTACAACAAACTCTTTTTTTAAGGATTTAATTCTAACATTTTCTTTCTATACCTATTACAATCTGGATAAGTAATTACCAAAAAAAAAAAAAAAAAAAAACTAATAACCCAAGCATTGATACTTGACATCACCAAAACCTAATCAAATCTCTTTCATGGCTTATTTCTTGGACTCCTACAACTAATAGTTATTTTTTCTCTTCTAATTTTGTAAGTAAAGAAGTAGCAATGTCAACCTCTTCTTCCATAGATTGAATCCGTCTCAACAAACCAGGAATTACTTATGTTGCTCTACTACAAATTTCTAGATCTATCCACTAAAAAAATCACATTTTTTTATCTTCAATCTTCATAAAAAATTAAAAAATAAAAAAGATAGGTCATTCAACCAAATACTTTTGCACAGCTTAGGAAAAATATAATATAAATTACCCACCTCCATCTTACATGTAGTATACCTTTGCGATGGGTTCTTGTCAGTCCACGATATCTTCACTCGAGTAGTTCTTCCACAAAAAACATTTTAATAACAATGAGCCCTTACTTCTCAACATTTTCTCCACTGGAATAATGAACTAAAGTGAGAGACTAGAGAGATAGAGAGAGAAACCTTGAAATCTAAACAAGTAATGAAATGAAAATGACATGGTAATGTTAAAATGGATGGAAGAAATAATGAGTTATAATTGGAGGACGAAAATACTCCTAAAAAATTTCACGTGCTACACACATGGTTGCACTAATGGGATGTTAACAGAGATTATTAACGAAAGTGCAAGATTTGTACAAAAAGAAATGTTTAAATGTTGATTTTGAACAAAAAAAAAAAAAAAAAAATTAGGTGCAAAAGTTAAATTTTGAAAAAATTCAATTGAAATTTTTTAGCGGAAAATTGGCCGGTTTAGTCCTGTAACTATTTTCATTAATTAACATAAGTCCACAATTTTTTTTTTAACCTGTTAAGTCCTATAACTTTTTACGAGCAGCCTGTTAAGTCCTTTCGGCCAAAAATTTAAATTTTTCGGCCAAAATTCATCACGTGCGAGCACGTGTTGATTTTTTAAGGGCAAAATCGTCCTTTTGAGTACTATAAAATTGTGAACTTAGACTAACTGCATGGTCTTGTAAAGTTATTTTTTTTTGTATAAAGATGACAATTTTGCGATTAGCCTAAGTTCACAGTTTTATAATACTCAAGAGGACGATTTTGCCCTTAAAAAATCATTACGTGCCCAACACGTGATGAATTTTGGCCGGAAAGACTTAATAGGCTGCTCGTAAAAAGATGTAAGACTTAACAGGTTAAAAAAAAAGATTGTGGACTTATGTTAATTAATAAAAATAGTTA
>JAXGGT010000172.1:52149-66912 GCA_035583425.1 Marsdenia floribunda | reverse complement strand
TTGGTTTTTTTATATTTTTTTGTGTGTTGATGTGCGTTTATTTATTTTTTTTTTTTTTTTTTTTTTTTGGCTTCTTTCAGGGTTTTTTAGTAGTAGAAAAAACAAGATTAGGTTCAACACCCCCGAGTTGTTACAATAAATGCAACAAATGTCATCCATGCATGGCTGTTCAAGTACCGACATTGCCTAATCACGGCCGAGAACAACCGGCGTCGACGTCGACGATGAGTGATCTGAGTACTCATGCTTATAAACCTAAGGATAATTATAACTACTTTGACTCATCATCATCGTTAGGAGGAGAAGGTAATAATAGGTACTCCAATTACAAGCCTTTAGGCTGGAAATGCAGATGCAATGGCCACTTCTACAACCCATAAAAACATATATATATATATATATATCTTAATTGGCCACAGATAAGACAATCTGAAGAGATATGATCAAGAAAAAAAAAAAAAAAATCCAATATTTCTCTTTTTTTTTTTTTCTTGTGGCCATCACAATCAATCAAAGAAGAAGATATGGCTTTGTAATTTTTCTGCTTTCCATTCCATTTTAAATATTAATTATTATTGTTATTGTTATTATCATTATCATGAATTACTAGTAGTACATTGATTGATAGAGATAGATAGATAGAGAGAGACAGAGAGAGAAAGAGCATATTTAATGAGGTGGTGTTAGAGGTTATAATTTATTGGTTGTACACAATGATAAATATGAAAGCTTTGTACAGATTCATCAATTACAAACCTTTCCTCTGACTGATTTTAATGTTCTTTTTTTCTTTTAACTTTAAACTTCTTTTGTTGTGGGGGTGTGGGGGTAGAAAGTTTCATGTGAGATTATTTCTCTTTCATCTTCTTGGGATCTTCATGACCTCTCTCTCTCTCTCTCTCTATATATATATATATATATATGTAAGTATGTATATAAGTAAGTATTTCATGGTAGATCTTTTGTATACAAAAGTTACACTGTTGGGTTTCTAGAATTAGCCAAAAGTTTTAAGGCTTTTTGATATGTGATAGCTAGGGAGTTCAAAGCTTGTGTAAGTGATGAGATCATTGAAAATATTTCAGTTTATTCTATCAAAAAAAAAGAAAATATTTCAGTTTATATATGCATGATAGATAAGTAAAAAGGGTAAAAATTTAAGAGAATAAATTTAATCCCTCTTTATCAACTTAAACCTTTATCAACTTAAATTTTTAGCGCAGGCGATAATTTAACTCAATTTAATATAGTACTTGATTTTTCTTACTTTTTCATCTCACTGCGCCCTTAATTCCAAATATTTTTTTTACATTAATATTATATTTAAATTTGAACAAAAATAACTTGAGTCAGATTTAAAGTAAAATTTAATTAAATAAGTTAAAAAAAAGAAGAAAAATCATTTGTTTGACACAAACAATAAGCGATTTGTGAATATTACACGATTTTAAATTCAACTCTTGCTATGTAATAGTTAAAGTGAGACGTTTCTTTGAACAATAGTTAAACTTTGAAAGTTTAATTTTAACTGAATTTAAATTAATTGCCGTAATCATTCAAGATATCAAATAGATTCTAAAAGATATAAATTTAATTAAAGTTACAAAATAAATCTAATTAAAAATAATATAAAAGTAAAGAAGTTTAAAAATAATAAAGGATAAAAATGTTCAATTGAAGAAAATTGCAATTTTTTTATATCAAACTTGCAACTTTGGAAAAAACATAACCTATTCTTTTTTGGTAACTCGCTATTTTTATTGAATAATTAATTTGAGAGGGATCTATATGAGAAAGACCTCAAAAATTACAATAAATGACTAAAATGTATCATAAAATTATTCTTGACGTGCGTCGAATTCAAGACCTTTCACTTAATTTGATATGTCAGGTAAAAGTAATAAGTGAAAGGATCCGCATAATTGGATTATCACCTGGTTATAATAAACTAATATGATTTATATGTTACCCTTTTTTTTTTTTTTGTTTTGTTTTTGGTTTAACATTTGGTATCGACAACCACTTTGGGCTCTAACTAATTAGGAATCGAGTCGTATCGATCTCTTTTTCGGAGAAAAGCTCTTTCTAACACTCATTTTTTCATACACAAGGTTGGAACTAGAGGGTTTCAAAAAAATAAAAAAGTTAAAACTAAAGACCTTGTTTAAGGGAAATCAAACTTTTTCGATTTGGACCAATAATATATTTTACCCTTTCTCAATAAAACTCAAAAACTCTCTAATTTCCGGCCCAGTTTCAATATCATAATGTAATCCATTTTCGTGGAAAGCCATGGGCCTACTTATCATGTATTGGGCTAAACTTAAGCCCACATAAATATTTCACTGCCTCACAATTTCTCAGTATTTTATCCACAAATCCAACGACCGTTAAAAAACCGTTAAAACAGCCAGAAAAACAGAGCCTCATATCAAAAGCTCGAGGAGCAACAATGGCGTCTTCCACCTCATTTACGCTGCTCCTCTCTCCATCCAACCCCTCCTTCACTTCTTCTTCTTCTTCTTCAACCTATCGAAGCCGTCTTTTCGGCGCCGGAACCACCGCCACAGCTACACTACCTGTAAGAATTTCAACTTTTTTCTCTTCAGCTTCTACTACAGCGAAAGGAAGAAAATGTTTCACAATCTCTGCAGCGGCGCGTGCTCTAGAGGCGCTTATTTTTGACTGCGATGGTGTTATATTGGAGTCTGAACACTTGCATCGCCAAGCTTATAACGATGCATTTGCTCACTTCAATGTTCGTTGTCCCTCTCCTGAAGGTTCCTCATTCTCCGATGATCCTCTCAATTGGAGCTTCGAGTTCTATGACGTGCTTCAGAATCAAATTGGTGGCGGAAAACCCAAAATGCGATGGTTCGTAGTCAGAAACTTCTCTTCAATAATTTTCGTGGTTTTTTTCTTCTAATATACCGCTGATTGCCAGACTGGGGTTTCCCTTTTAGGTATTTTAAGGAGAACGGATGGCCAAGTTCCAACATTTTTGAAACTGCTCCGGATAATGATACTGATAGAGAAAAGCTAATCGACATTCTTCAGGTTGGAACTTTCCTATTTTTCTTTCCCTTCTTTTGATAAATTGAGTTAAATTGCCACCTACTTTAAGCTTAGGGTTAAATGTATCCTCTTTACACACACCCCCTCATGTATGTTAGGTCCAAGTACCATGATTGCACATGTTTGTCTTGGTTACAATTTAATCTTTTCCATGGGCACATATAAGCACGGATAGTTAATTTAGTTTTATTTACCATTTGTGGTGGTTTTCACAGGACTGGAAGACTGAGAGATACAAAGAGATAATCAAATCTGGAACTGTAAGAGGATTTATTATGCGAATTGGATCATTTTTGTTTTTCCAATCTTGAAGGAATCAGAACCGTTTGTTGCCATTATTTTGGACAGGTTGATCCCAGACCAGGAGTTTTGAGATTGATGGATGAGGCCAGGGCTGCTGTAAGATAGATACTTTATGAATTCAACTTTAACAATCCAGCATGGTACTTTAAAATTTTTGGAACTTTGTCTGCATCATTGCCAATAGCATTGTTGGATTCTGATCAGTGTTATCGTTTTTTTTTTTTTTTTTTCCCGCAAGATATCTTATAAACTTAAAATCTCTTTCACTTGTGAAACCATATATTTGTATCTCTTGTTTCAGGGCAAAAAATTGGCTGTTTGCTCTGCAGCTACCAAAAGTTCAGTCATTCTGTGTCTTGAAAATTTAATTGGAATGGTGAATCCTCCTACCTCTGAGAGATTTTTCTTTTTTTTTTTTTTTTTTTTTTTAAATTTATTTAATTTTTTTCCTATTGCATTAGCATGCTTACTTATTTCATAACTTTGATTTTTCTTTAGGAACGTTTTCAAGGACTTGATTGCTTCCTTGCAGGTACTTACCAATTGTTCATATTAATAAGTTTGTGGAAATAGACACATAAGCATATGTAGATGTAGGACACATTTCAGTCTTTGGTTTATCATGTAAACCTGTACTGGTTTAAAGCATGTTGTACAATGATATTTACCTGACCATTTACAATTCAAAAAACTGTTGGGTTTCTCCAATTTTATCATATATATATACATAATGATAAAATTGTATCTGGACTTCTGGAGCTGAGACTATAGCAACAGATAGATTGCTTTTTGGAAGTTTAAACGTTTCCTGTGTGCTGCACTACAGGATTTTGTGTGGGAAATTTGTACCTTTAATCAAATTTCTGTGCTGGATTATGATTTATTTCTATAGTTGTAGCAAAATACGCACACGTATGGCTGTCTTTTCTTTCACAATGGAACATCATACCTATAGACTAAACCTTTGGTATCAAATTTGTCTAACAATTTGGTCTTTGTTTCCTCTACTCTGAAGGTGATGATGTGAAAGAGAAGAAACCGGATCCTTCAATATATCTAACCGCAGCTAAGGTGTATAACACAGCTAAAGAAAACTGGTATCCAAGATGCTTGCTTATTTATTTGTTGTTAAGATATTCCAAATTTTGCTTTGCAGAGGCTGGGGGTGTCAACTGCAGATTGCCTGGTAGTGGAGGATAGTGTCATTGGACTACAGGTTAATATATTCATACACCTAAATCAAACTCTCTTATTCTGATTTTTTATTTCTGGATTAAGTCTTGGCCTAAATTGGTACATCATGGAAATTCTTCCTATTTAATATGCTGTTATAAAGTAAAATAACTTAAAATTATATGCTCACTCAAATTTAAAAAAAACAAAAAAAGAAAAAAGAAAAACAAAAAAGAAGAAAAATTGAAACTTTTACATTTTATGGGCTAAAAAAATCCACAAAAATAATCCCATCCTCACAAGAAGACAGTACAATGATGAGTATGGTCTTTATACAAAAACTTAACTGATCACAAGTGATCTCTTTAGTGTAATATTCGAACATTAATCTCTTTAGGCCGACCTAATACTTACAATTAATGAATATGTTTATTTACAAGGAAAAAAGAAAAAAGCAAAAAAGAAAAAAAAGCTTCCATAGAGCCTTCTTTGGTAAGAGGCTATTTTATCTGCTGCAATCACTTCTATAATATTTCTGCTGTTTATTTATTTATTTTTATTTTTTTTAAGTGTTCTATAGTATTTCTGTTACACAAAATATAGATATAATAAGTTTTATCATTTTATTATAACTTAAGTATTTTTTTTTTTTTTTTTAAATTTATCAATAAAGTCACAATACTTAATACATTTAAGTTATTTTGTTGATGTAGTATGAAGGTTTTAACTTGAAAATATTACAGAAAATCCTTACCTATTCTGTCAATGTACAGAATCTATAAAGCATGCTCCGTAAAACATCTTTAAATTGTTATCGATTAAACATAATTATTACATTACAATTATATAAATATATATATATATATATTTTCCCCCCTTTATGCACATGGGAATAAAGAATCAACTTCCAGAATTAAAAAGTGCCTACAGAGGACTAGAAGACTGGTTCATGAAAATATTGCTATAATGGTTGCCTTCAAGCAGCCTTTTCATAGAGGCATTTTGAATTATTGAATAATACTATTATATATATATATATAAATTAAATTATACAACTTATAGCCATATCAATAATTTGCTCGATTCATTTCAAATTAGTAAGAAAAATGAAAAATGAGTACATTTCAACAATATGAATAATATATATATATATATAGAAGGTTACCCAATGTTATCATGCCCTTAAAAACAGGTAGTGATTCGCGTGAAATCGAATCAAATCCTGATGTTTCATTATTCACAAAAAGGACAAATAATTCAAAAAGACAGCTACCTAGATGAATAAAAAAGAAAGAAAAAAAAAAAAAAAAAAAAAAACATAAAAAAAACAATTAAAAAGAAGAATAATGTTTGACGTAAGACGAATTTGATGTATTATTTATGAAAATTAAAAGAATGTAATAAAATAAATATATTTTTAGAATAAATTAAGAATTAATATCAAATTTCATTCAAGTTTAAAGGGATTTGATGAAAAATGTCTATTAAAAGGTTGATTAGTGAGTATATGGTGTGAATTGGTAAGTGAGGTTGCGAGTTTAAAATTATATTCAAGTATATAGTTGTTTAAAACTTGAGTCTAGAGATTATTTATTGAAAATAATCTACTCAACTCGAATGAGGATTAATCTTGATATAGATATAACTTAAAAAGTATTAATTATAATTGAAACCTCTTCAAAATACATTGTACCATAAAAAAAATTGATTATAAACACTCAAATTCCTATAAATTTTTGATCACTAGAACGAATGATAAAAGTACTAAGTTTTTGCCCGATATTTGAAGTCCATGAAATTAATTCCCAGAGAACTGGAGAATAAGCTGAGATCATGCATGAAGATATATATATATAGATATATATTTTTTTTCAACCTAGAAAAAAGAAGTAAACCTTTATGGATTCTCGTTTGCAGGCAGCAACAGGTGCAGGAATGTCATGCGTAATTACATATACACCATCGACAGCTGAGCAGGTATTCTCTATCTTCAATCCTAGTCAATCTTGGAAAGCCCATTTGAATCTTTTGCAATATGTTGTTGTTGTTGTTTTTTTTTTTTTGACATTTATCATTTATTTTTATGAGATCTGTTATATTTATTAAATAAATCCGTTATAGAATAATATATTTAAATAATAAATATATTTTTTAATGAGTATAAAAGCAGATGTCTTAGCAAATCTAAAATTAGTGGAGAGAGAGAGTCGTGAGTAGTTTACTCATTTTGCTAATAAAAGATCCATATTAAAGTTTTTGTCTTGTATTTCTTATTAGATTTAGATATATAACTAGTTTATAGTATTATTCTTAATAAAGTTACTAGAAAGTTAATATTGTTGTAAATAAGTAATAATATTTACACTCTAACGTTAATTAGATGTCAAAAGTTATAGAATATTTGATAGAAAATTGGTGAATTTGGTCCTCAATGTTTATAACTTTGGTGTGATTTGTCCATTTTCTTTATTTTTTTATTAATTTAGTAAGTTTCCAATGTATAATAAGTAGATGCATTTGATCTTTTTCTTCACAAAATCTTTATTTAGCCAAGTCAAATTTTGTGAAGGAAATGACTAAATGCACCAACTTATTATACATTGGGGACATACTAAATAAAAAATAAAGAAAAGGGACCAACCACACCAATGATCGAAATATTAGAGACCAAATTCACCAATTTTCCATATTTGATATTATTAGAGATCGTGACTTGAATTCCGTTTGGCTCGGCCTGAAAAGTTTGTGGTGCGACTCTTTTGGTAAAGAATTATTTTGGGAGAAAAGTTGGTAGTTTGTGGTTGTAGCGGAGGTTGAGGGCCGATAGGCTTGAGATCGTAGCCCACCATTACCCCGTGGGGGTGTAGGGCTGGAGCCCTGCGGTATGGACTGGGTCACCCGACACGTTTTTTTCAGTTCGTATATATATATATTTTAGGGTTTTCGGTATTAACTTGATGATTATTGTTTGAACTCCTTTATATTTTCGACCATAGTGAATTTCCTCGCCTCTGCCCGTGGTTTTTTCCTATTTAGGTTTCCACGTAAAATGTATGTGTTCATCTTGTTTTACTTTTCTTTGATTTGTGATTTCGTGCCCAATTTTGTAACAGACATATATATATATATATAAATAGAGTTTGCAGCTTTTGAAACAATCCTAACTTATTTTAGTGGATTTAATATGACGGGTCATGTAGGTTAGATTAGTGTATATGCGTAAGGAAAAGACATACAAACTTAAGGGAAGAAAAGGAAAGAGGTTTGGTGGATTATTGCTAACCTTCTCAAATTTAAAATTACTTGGAAATCATATTGTAAATGAAAATTTGAGAAATCTTTCTTTCTACATTGGAGTTTAGTCGGATTTGATTTTTAGAATGATTGGGACCTCAATAATCCTCTTGTTACACACTTACAACGTTTATTTGTTACATATGTAAAAAGTTACTATAGATTATTATTTAGACAAATATTATGAAAATTTTTCAAGGAATGTTAAATAAGATCCTAGTTGAATTTACTAAAATCTGATATTGATTGTTTTGGTGCAGGATTTCAAAGATGCAACAGCAATCTACCCAGACCTTAGCGATGTTGGGTATGGTTGCTATCCAAACCCCTCTTTGTCTATATATATATGTAATTTAATTATCTTTAATCACATATTATTGAAATTGGAATCTTTGCATTGCAGATTGAAGGACTTGGAATTGTTGCTTCAGAGCATTGTATCAGCAAAGTGAAGATCTGTATTACAGCCTGAATCGTCCTGAAAATGTGTTGGGTGGCATTTAATTGTATATTTATATCATCAAAGACGTTACAAAGTATTTGTTCTGAGGATATTGTAGATTCCAAAAGGGTAAGGTATCCTCAAAGCAGAAAGTCCCCTATTTGAGTTTTCATGGTTATTATCATTCATTATTTTACTTGTGTTGGTATTTTTCTCTTGCTTTATATATATATATATATATATATATATATATATGTATCTATGCATATTTTTTGGTAACCCAGTATCCTTATCGATTAATCCGGGAGGGATTTATGGAGGTATACCCCAAGACTATAGCACATGAATGAAATTCGGCACAAGGCAGTCCCTGGTGAGAATCGAATCTAAGTCCTCCACTTAACAAGTCAAGTGGAGGCACCTAAGTAAAGGGAGTCACACTACTGGGCTATCACCTTGTTCTTGTATGTATGTATGTATATATTGCTCGATTAGAGGAAACTTTTGGAATGATTAAGAAGCATTCGTCTGCATATCTTTGGTAGATAGAGGTGATTGAACAGGTGAACGTTGTAATTTTGTTTGAATTAATTAATAATTGTGAAGGATTCCTATCATGAATCTACTAATTAAAATAATGATGTGGGAAACCCTTTGCAATTATAGCAAGTGCCAGCCGAATTGAGGGTTTGACATGACATATCGATAAGGTGGATTTTGTTTGAATTTAATCTTCAGATTATTTTGAAGGATATTTTCCACGTGAGAGGTGAAGGTTGGTGAGAGTCATTAGCATGCATACATGCATGGGATCTAATTGTGGGGGCTGGTTCTTAAGCATGATTCACGTTTAAAAACTATTGGGTAAACCATTTGGGTAACACCCGAACTTTTCTCAAATCAAAGTTTTGCACACGAATTTATTTTCGTCCAAATTTAACACACAAATTTTTAAAACGTCACAATCTGACCTTTCCGTCCAACACAATCGTTAACTCCTATTTCCCATCCAAATTTTGACTGGGTCAATTTTTTTAAAAGGGTAAAATGGAAAACACAAAAAAAAGAAAAACGTTTAATTTTTATGAAAATGGAAACGAAAGGGCAGGTGTTGGTTTTGTCCTATTCGTCGTTCCATGCAAGATTGCTTCGACTGAAAAGTTGGAAAAGCTTCAATCTTTTGGAAGAAATCTCAGAATCCTAATGAGTGTTTGCAATTTCTTGTACAGTATTCGAATAGCCAAGTAAAAATTTCCTTCGGATTTCGAAATGGATTATAGAAAATGGTTCAAGCACAAGGTGAAGAGAAGGGAAGAGCAAAATAAGACTGCAAGGAGGCATTTCGCAAATGACTGGAAGATTAGGCACCTAAACAACAACCACATCGACTCCTTCGAGTTGTATGGTAAGAACAATTGGTTTATTTTTGCCTTATCTTTTCTGCAATTTTCATTACTGCCGGTGGGTAGTTCAGCTAATTACTGTCCGCATAATGCTTTATTGTTTGGTAGACTATTGTCCTGTATATGTTGTGTTAGTATAAAATTTCTATAAGTAGAAATTTTCTTTAAGTTTGTTGAGGGTTGAATTTGAATTTGAGAGTACATTTCCATATCTATGTTTTGTGCAGATCTTGATGATGACCACTTTACATTAAAATTCTTTTATGGGGGGGGGGAATGGTGGGAAGAAAAGGGCTATAAATCATTCAAGGGGGGACAATGGAGATACATAGACTACTATGATAAGGAAAGGATGAGTCTTGTAGAAATAAATGACATGCTAAGGAAGCTGAAGCAAACAGATGTGACCATGTTTTTCAGTTATTTAGAGCCTCTTATTGCATTGCAAAAGGAAAAGGTTGCAAGAGAGACCAAGCCTCCACTACGATATGTAGACTGTGTAGAGATAGTCTCATATGCTTTGCTAGCAGCAAATGAGATTGGAGGTGAACCATCTGCATATTTGGTGCTAACTTAGAATGGTTATGGAAACGTGAGAAGACATAGAATCATTGCACAAAAACAACACTTGAGAATTAGTTAAACTACCACAAGGAAAAAGGTAGTTGGTTGCAAATAGGTCTTCAAAATGAAGGAGTCCGCTCCAAAAGATGAAAGAGTCAAGTATAAGGTTGTCTAGTTGTTAAGGGATATATTCAAGTGCCAGGAGTGGATTTAATGATGTTTTCTCACTTGTAGTACAGACTGTTCCTTTTGAGTTATGCTCGCTTTGGTAGCCATGTTTGATTAGAAGTTGGAGCACTTAGATGTTAAAGTTGCTTTTCTACAAGGTGATTGGAACAACAGATTTATATTCAACAATATGAGGGCTTTCATCATTGATGGTATAGAGGATCATGTTTGTTTGTTGAATAAATTCTTTTCTAGTTTAAAACAATCTCTGAGATAGTGGTATAAGCGGTTTGACTCCTTCCTAACCACTCATGGCTGTTTGAGGAGTAGGTATGATAAGTGTGTCTATTTCAGAAAATTATTTGATGGGTCTTTTGTTTGTTTGCTCCTAGATGTGGATGATATGCTTATTGCTGCAAGAAGTATGTCTAAAATCAATCATTTGAAGTCTCAATTAAGTGATGAATTTGAGATGAAAGATTTGGGAGAAATAAAGAAAATTCTTTGTATGGAGATTCTAAGAGATAGGAAAGTTGAAAAATGATTTCTTAACTCAGAAAAATTATATTGGAAGAGTTTTAGAGCGTTTTGGAATGAAAAATGCCAAACATGTAAGTACTCCATTAGCTGCTCATTTCAAGATTTCAGCGACCTTATCTCCTAAGAATGATAAGGATTTTGAAGAAATGACAAATACTCCTTATGCAAGTGCAGTTGGTAGTTTGATGTACGCCATGGTGTGTACCCTTCCAGGTATTATACATGTTGTCAGTATTGATAGTAGATATATGGCTAACCTTGGTTAAATGCATTGGCAAGCTGTAAAATAGATTCTAAGATATTTGCAGGGTACAATTGTCACTGGTTTGGAATTTGGAAAGAGAAATGAGGTCTTGATTGGTTATGTTAACTCAGACTATGCTAGCGATCTTGACAAAAGGAGACCTCTATCTGGGTATGTATTTACCTTGAGAAATTGTACTATTAGTTGGAAGTCCATGCTACAAGCTATGGTAGCTTTGTCTACTTCAAAGGCATAGTATATGATAATAACTGAAGTATCAAGAAGTCATTTGGTTAGGAGACCTGTATGGTGAGCTTAGTTTGAATTCAAAAGCAACAATTGTCTTTTGTGACACTCAAAGTGCTATATTGTTGGAATGTATGCCCTCAAAGACTATGTATTCTGAATGATTATATTGCAACAAAATAGTTATTTATTCAATTTAGTTTGCTTCTTATGTTATTGCTCATTTAAAGGTACAAGTATGACAAGTAATGATCTATGTGTTGGTTCGTTCTTCACAGTAAGGTATAGACCATGGGTACTTGTATAAGTAAAATTATGTTCTTAGTCATTTGATGTAACTGGGCGTTTCATCAAGGTAAGACTATTATTTTATGATTTCAAATGAGGAATGATTTACCTTAAATCAGTGAGTAGTTTACTCACGTCATAGGCATAAGCATATTTCGAATATGTAGAACTGGACTTGTAGTATTGGTCTCTCTCAAAGTACTATAATTATAGAGACCAAATTATTACTGCTACAACGTGGATGGATACTCTCATACTTGAGTATGAGTTGGTGGACTGGCGAAGCTAGAGTTTTACACTTTGATATATGTTGGGTGAGATTTTTTTTGTGAGATCAATATTATTGTATGTTAGATGTACTGTTTTAGTTAGTTAAGATAGTCTCATACAAAAGAGTTTCTATGCCTCACTTAGTGAGGATTAATGACCCCCTTGTGATTGTTCAAGATAATCTAAATAATCTAAGGGCTTGAGAACGTGACTTTAGAATATGTGCTTTTGGGTAGCTCCCAATGTTAAGCAAGTACATTCGAGTAAGTCATGGATTATCGGACTAGAGATCTAAGGATGGTAGATGTCTTTGGGATGGGTGTTAGTACATTTATCCTATCTCATTGATGGGTGTTACATAGAGGGGTATTTCTGTCATTTCATATGTAGGTCAGAGACTATGCTTTAACAATATTATTCTTGGGGGTCAATATTTCTATATGGTGATGAATGAGAATATTTAAAATGATAAAATATAGCTATTTAATAGTATGAGTATTTTGGTAATTTTAGTAAGTCATGAATAATATGTCTTTTGGTCCCGGAGTAGCTCAAGTTACCTTAGTATTGTTTAAACACAATCTGGGGTTATTGGATAATTGATTGGAAGATAAATTAAATTTATTCTAAAAGACCATTTAATTATTTGGACTGGAATAAATTAATTAATTAGGCTCATATATGTTGATATATATTAAGAGTCCAATTGAAATCAATTAATTAGTCTTGGATATTTTATAAGGCCCAGAAAAGACAATTAATTAATTAAGACGCCTGGTCTAGTTTTTGACAATTTTTTTAGCACAAAACCTAGTCCTTTTTAGGATTAGAAAATTTTGGTCATTAGGACTTGGTCAAGTCCTTAGTTGGCCAAAATTGTTGAGGTAGTATCCAACTAGGTTTCATTTTTAATTCCTTTTAGATAAGATAGATAATTTTTTGGATTCCCATTCCTACGAGAAGACTATACCTAAAATTAATTATCTTAAAACGAATTGAATCCTAAAAATTAATAATCAATTGTGTCGCCTCTCTCTCTTCCTCTTTAATAGATTTTTGATCCACTAAATGCTTTCACTAAACTAAGCCATAAAACAAGGAAGAGCCATACTCTAAAAGGCTAAAAGGAAGAAACTTGAAGTCTTATTCCTGGTCGGACAGTAATAATATTTTAGACAATTGAACAGTCAATAATTCTCTGATCAGGCTGAAAGTTTACAATGGGTAAAGGAGACTATATCTTCAATATAAATGGTGGAGATCAATTTCCAACAGTTAGATTTTGGGATATTAATCCCGCAATAGAGATCGCATCAATAGCATCTTTAGTCCGCCAAACATAATCGTTTGGACGATTGAAAGACCAATTCATCTCCAATGAAGCTGAATTTTGGATAACAGTTTTTCCTTTAATCTAAACGGTGGAATTCAAAAATACTGGTTCCGCAACACAGGCTCTGTTTTCTATAATTTTAAGAAGCTTGAATATGTTTTATGCGAAGCTGTAGGAGATTGGTCGAAATCCCTGTCGAAGAACTGGAGCCATCTTCATCCCTTTCATTGCAAGTTGAAGCAGAAATTCCAGTACAACCCAACTCTTTGTTTGTTAATCCACAATAGGCAAGAAAAAGTAAGTAAATTTCTTCTAGATGTGGCTCGTACAAATTGAATTTTTCCGCTACGTTTGTTTTCTTGATCCTTCATATACGTTTGACAAAAAGATCAAATGTTTCATGGAAGATCAAAGCACATTGACATAAGGTACCATTTTGTATGAGATATTATCTCTCAAGGCATTTGACAAAAAGATCAAATGTTTCATGGAAGATCAAAGCACATTGACATAAGGTACCATTTTGTATGAGATATTATCTCTCAAGGCATTATTTTAGTTCAGAAGATTGGTACTAAAGACATTTTAGTTGAGATGTTGACAAAGTCACTTCTCGTAGCCAAGTTTAAGCATTTCTTAAACTTAATTTCTAGTTGCAGCATTTCATACCCTCAATGGGTTATTTGGAGAAGGTGGAACAAAGTCACTATTTATGTCATTTTCAGCCAAGGTGGAGATTTGTGCGAAGTGGCTCAAAATGAGCCATCGGATATTCTTGGAGACCAGGACAAATCTCAACAATTGATCACAAGAATGAATATCAACCATTAGATATTCTTGGAAGCCAAGGATTTAAATCTCAACCATTGATCACAAGAAGGGACACTAGCCGTTGGGTGATTTTGGAGGCCAAGAATCAATCCTAACCATCAATTTCCTCACTATTTTTACTATAAATAGAGGGGTTTAGGAAGAGTTTCAAAAACACCAAAAACCACAAATCTTTTTTCTCTCTTTATCCCTTTGTCTATCTCTTTGTTTTGAAGATTTTAATCTTCAAATTAGTATAATAACTTTAGTGTACTTTTGGAATTATTAAAGTTGTGTTGGTGTTTTTTTGAATAGTGAGAGAGATGTCAATGGGCTTCCTATTTTGAGAGATTTCTCTTGTTGTAATTTGTCTTTTCTTAGTGAAATTTTGTTCCTCTTTGTCCGTGGACGTAGGCTTACTCAGCTCACCCACGTGAATACTTTATGTCCATTTTTTTTTTATCATTTACCTTTTTATTATTTTTTCAGTCTCATTATTTTGTCATTATGTCACGCCTCGAAACCGGGACATGGCACGACCGTACCCTTGAGGTTTCCCCCAAGAGCACAAGGTCTTTTTCTTAACTCAATCAAAAATTTAGGCCCCAAT
>JAXGGT010000171.1:24087-38633 GCA_035583425.1 Marsdenia floribunda | reverse complement strand
GACTATTAACATTATTAGTCTATTTTTTAAAAATTTATTTAATATGTCTTCAATTTATAACTAGTAGATACATTTAGTTTATTTTTTTCATGAAATTTATTTATTAATTGGCAATAGATTTTGTAATTGAAAGAATCAAATACATATGTCGTATTAAAAATATGACTATTAGAGATCAAAATCATAATTTTTTTTTATATATAATTGTTTTAAATAAATATTGGTAGTTTGATTTTTTTTTTTTTTTGGTAAGATTATAATTAAAATGAAAAAAACCAAAAGTTATTAATATTGAATATTATTATTAGAAGATCAATGAGTATTTAAAAGTGATTAAAAATTTGCATCAAAATTCTAAACGACCAAAAATGAAAAAGAAGAAAAATTGATGACTATACGAATTGTTGGAGCTACTCTATCTCACTATATATATATATATATATGGTGGATCAGAATATAAACAAATTAATTAATTAAAAAGAAAAAGAAAAAGAAAAAGAAAATGTCTATATAAATCTACTTCCTATCGCTAGTCAGTCAGTCCATGTTGTGTGGGGGTGTGTAGAAGAAAGAGAGGGAAGCGGGGGGAAACAGATGAAGGGATAGAGGGAGGGAGGTTGTTGAGAGGGGTTCTGTTTTGTTCTGTATCAGCAGTTCAATCTCACTCCTTTTTCTTCTGATACTTTGATCGTAGTATCAGTTATTGTCTCAAGATTTTCAGCGATTTCTTGCAGACTGATCCCTGATTCACTTTACCAATTCAACTTCTCTTGTTTTCGTTTTCGTTGTTGTTGTTTTTTTTTTTTTGTTTTTGTTTTTGCTTTTGATTTGGGTTGGTGTCTGGTGTTCTGTTTTCCGAACCACGCTGAATATTGGAACCATGTCTGTTTTGCCAAGATTTTCTGGTGTGATTTTTGTGACTTCTGGACTTGGTGACCAGTAATGATTTTTCTTCGAGGGGAACCATAAATGAGGTTTCTTCCCTGATTTTGGATAATCCTACTTGTTTTGACCTTAAATTTTGATTTTCATTTTTCATTTTGAAGGGAAAAAAAAGTGGGGTTTGCGATTAGTACTGGTGTCGTATGTATGTTGACATAATGACATTCGTAGTTGCTTAATAGCGTTGATTTTCTTCATGGATTTGGAGTTTATATAATGAACTGATTTGGGATGGAATTTATGGTCATCTCCCAGCAAGTTCTGTAGTTTTTTTTTTTTCCCAAAAAAAATTCTTTTTATAAAAATTCACTTTGATGCTAAATAAAGCATTTCCAAAATCTTCAATTTTTCGATTTGTTGTGCTAATTGATTGATCATACTTTGAATGGGTTTTGATCTTGTAAATCTCTCTCTTTGTCCGTCGTCAATTCGTTGATCTTCCATCTACGTTTATCTGCGCTAATACTTATTCTTCCTGTTGGGTTGGTGTTGGTTTTTGATTCTGAATTAAGGAGAATGGCTGTTTCTCTGACTAGATTCTCTTGGTGGTGGTGGGGAGGGAACGAGAAAGAGTCTGTTCCCAGTGGTTCCTTAGTGAATTCTGTGTCTGATTGGGGTTTTGGTTTAAAGGAACCAGATAATCTGAATTTCAGATCAGTTAAGGCTGCCAAGATGGCCTCATCCAGTAGAAAAAATAGGAGGAAGTGGAAGAGTAGGGAGGAAAGGAGAATTGATAAGGAGTATGATGTTGTGCTGGTGCCATCAGATGGTGTTTGCTTATCGGGGTCCGAATCCGATGACTCGGACTGGTCAATTGGGTGGCTTGAACCTCATGCACCTAGTTTCCAGAATGAAGACGAGGCGGACAACAGTTTTGCTGTGCTTGTTCCTTGCTACAGGCATGATTTCCAGGAAATGGAGAAGGAACATAATAATCAGTTTTTGACTGCCATTAAAAATCTTCCAAATGATTTTCCAGGTTAGAGAGCTGCTGGCCAGCAACTTCAAATATTTTAGTTGATATGTTTGTCTATTCCCTTGTTTTCTTCTGCTCTATGGAAATTATGCTGTACAATTGCCTTCGTGGGTTTTGGATTCCATGTATCTTTATTCTGCCATTGGATTGTAGAGCGTAGAGTAATATACATCATGGGTGTTAGCTCGAACCTCTTTCATTGGTTACTTTAACATTGGCATTAGCTTTGGAGTTGATTGATTGCAATAAAATTTTCAGCTATAGACCTAAATGATTGAGGTATGCAAGAAAGGATCATATTTGGGCAACCAATCATATTGTCCTTATAAAAGTAGAAGAAGGGATGAGTATGTTTGGTGGTGACTGTATTTCACATCCAACCATTGATCACCTTTGTTGTATATAAATCATTAGAAAAGACCTTTACTTTCTTCTTCCTTTCAATTCTTCCTGCTAATCACAGTTGTTTTTTCTCCTAGTAATATTTGAGATTCTTCTTATTTGATAAATAGTCTGGCAACTTGTTGATACTGTTTCTCATTCTGTTTCTCTCTCAATGATTGTTTGCTTACCTAAACCAAAATTCCAGTTGATTTTTGAGCCAGAAAGTAGGGACCAGAGGATGGTCCACAGCTGTAAACCATGTAAACCAAAAATTTGTGTCCATTGAGATTCAAGGCTTGTCTGCCATTCTTTTTCCTTCAACCCCAGTTTTCAGGACTTAGAGAAAAGCACTGTTTGATGGTTGGTTCTTGGAACTACGATTTTGAGAAAACTTGTATCTGTTGCTCTTGCTATTTGGGGGGTTGCCATTATTCATTATTATTACTACTGGTATTAGTTAATTTTTCAGTTACCTGCTTTCTTGATTATTGTAAGTGCTATCTTGTCTTTTGTTTTATGTTCTTATATAAAGGGATTACAACTTTTTGTTTTGAGTTCTTTTTCTACATATTTTTGCAGAGGGTAAGAAATACATGGAGCAGTGGCTTTCTTCCCTTCAGCAGAATTTTTGAAGCTACCATGTTTGCTGGCTGCTGCTACTGCTACTGCTACGTTTGATTACTTAATGCTACGGTAATGTAAAAAAAAGGGGGAAAAAAAAGAAGGAAGAAGAAAAAGGAAGCTGATAATGTAGGAAGGAAGGATCAGAGATGGTGCCATTTTTGGTTCAGATCAATGCTAAAGTTGACTCATATGCCTAGTTGCGTTGTGGTACCTGGAGCTCATCTGATTTTGTGATGACAGAGAATTGAAACTTAGTGCCAAAGAATGTTTTGTTTCATCGGACCGTTCTGCTGGGAAACTTAGCATCTAATGCTGATTTATGATTGTAGATATTGCCTACTGTAAATAAAGTTTGAAGCTTTTCTTTTTTTTTTTTTTTTAAATTTATGCTAGTAAGCTGCTAGTTGGTGTAAATAAATCCTTACTACTGGAGAATGAACTGTGTCTTTACTTAATTAGGCATAAAAGAACACTAGCATCTGGGCCTCCTCTTCTTTGTTCCTCATTTTGATGTTGACTTTGGTGGATAAAATATTGTGTAATATTATTGTTAACGGTTGGCATTGCTTTATTCCTAAAAAAAAAAAAAAAAAAAAAAAGGGATATAATGTTGGCCTTTCTTTTGTTTCATTGGTTTCTTTTGCCTTGTTGCCTTGCTTTTGACAAAATCAGACAGACATTGCAACTGGAAAAAAAAAGGGGAAAGGAGAAGTACTATCCCTTTGTTGGTGATGATGATGGAAGGCAAATGGAAGTTGAGAGGAGTAGGCACAATCTTTTTTGCGACAATTGCTAAATCTATGCAACGATTCTTGATCTGATAACGTTAGTGGGTGTTGGACTTTTGCCAGTAATTGTCAAAGCAAGATGTAACATGTATTTTAGCAAGATTACTCTGTCCATTAAGGATACTCAATTTGTTTGTAAAGAATAATCTATAATTAGATAATAGGCTATAATTTAAAAAAAAAAAAAAAAAAAAGGAAAAGAGAAAGGGTAGACATAAGTACAAGTAAAGCCGGAATAAATTCTTTTTTGAATTTCTTTAGGATTATATGTCGTGTCCCACGTTTTGTAGCTTTGAGGTCACTGTTGAAAGGTCCGAAAGGGCATTTATATAAGCCAAGACTCTGTCTCCTACCTTTTGTGGATACTATCTTTCTTCACGGTTCTTTTGGTGCCCTTCTCACCACATAAATTTTTACAAACACCTTGAATGCATCCTTCTTAGACACAAGTTATTGGTACATAAATAATCCTCCTTTTTAAAAAAAAAAAAATTTTTTTAAATCTTGTAGGTGCTTACAATATATATATATATATAAAAAATACAAAAGCTATTTTCTTGGCAGTAGTTGAAGCAAGCCTTCAATTTCAAAGTCTCAGTAGTGTCACCTTCACCATCACTATCACTTCTATAACATGTCCCTTTTATTTTTTTTGATAACTATAAAAATGGTGATGACAATAAAGATCTGCCTTAGCCATTATTGTAGTATTAAAATCATTATAGTATACTTGAAGGAAGCTATCTTAATTCTCTTCTTTTTTTTATAATATTTATAATAATTTTTTATCTCTTTAGAATATATCTTTTATAAAATAATAAATGTTATGAGGTTTTTAGTCGCGTTGCGATAGTCAATATGACTCATAATAAAAATTTGAAAAAAAAAAAAAAAAAAAGGAAATTTGCTTAGTAGTGGTGGTGGTTTAGGGTGCATGGCCATGATCAATGTTTTTTGTGTTGATTAGTACAGAAAATTGAACAAAGTGCACTTTGACGAGGGTCTGCTTTATTTTTTGTTTTCTTCTTATTGTTTATTTAAATTTTTTTTTTTAAAAAAATACTAGTTTTTGGAGTAAATCTTTGGAGAAAAAAAAAAAAAAAAAAAATCTTTGGGATGGGACTTGATTTTAAAAAAATTAAATTAATGTTTGGACAGTGAGCAGAGAAGCAAGCCAAGTGTCCGACCATACACATTATTTCCCATGGTTTTACACGTTATTTTTATTATTATTATTTTTTGTTTGATGATACCATGGTTTTACACGTTGCTATACTAATTCTTTGACGCACGAATTTTCCACATGATAATAATTATTTGCGTATAGGAGTAAACTGTTATTACACTTGTCTTTCACACATTGCCCGAGTAGGGTCTTTGAATTTTACAAAGCCAATAATTGAATGGATTTATTTTATTTTGGAAAATTGGCCGGTTTGGTCCTATAACTATTTTTATTAATTAACATTAAGTCTACAATTTTTTTTAATTTGTTAAATCCTACATATTTTTACGAGCAGCCTGTTAAGTCCTTTCGACCAAAAATTTAAATTTTTTAGCCAGTGCTGCCGAGCACGTAATGATTTTTTAAGGGCAAAATCGTCCTCTTAAGTATTATAAAATTGTGAACTTACACTAATTGCAGGGTCTTATAAAATTGTTTTTTTTTTTTTGTATAAAGAGGACGATTTTACAATTAGTCTAAGTTCACAGCTTTATAATACGTAAGAATACGATTTTGCCCTTAAAAAATCATTACGTGCCTAGCACATGATGAATTTTGGCCGAAAATTCAAATTTTTTGTCAGAAGGACTTAATAGGTTGCTTGTAAAAAGATGTAGGACTTAACAGATTAAAAACAAAGATTGTAGACGTATCTTAATTAATAAATATAGTTAGAGGACTAAACCGGCCAATTTTTCTTTTATTTTTGATTTCTAATATTTGTCATATATTTTACATTTTTTTTTTTTTTGAGGAAATGGAACTACATTTATTATTTTTTTTTAAAAAAAAAAAATAGAAATTTTATTGATGAAAATTTATATATATAAATAGGGACCAAATCGACAAATTATTTTAGAGAAAAAGTAGAGACAACAAAAAACGATTATTAGCATGTTTTTCAAGAGTCTGATCTAGGTGGGTATATATTAGATAATTTTTTTATTTTGATACACTTGATATAAATATCTCAACTTTAACCACCTCAAGACATATTATATATATATATATATATATATGAATAAGATGGAGTTTTAAAATTATTTTTAACTTAAAATTTTTTGAAGTATTTTTTTAATTTATTAAAATATTTTTAATTATCTATATATTTATTTTTAAAAATATTTTTATATACATAATAATAAAATATTTTTAAATTTTATAATTTTAAAATACCTTAATAAATATCTCTCAATATTTTTTTTTTAGTGTAAATAACCATGCAAACTTATAAAACTTGAGTGAAAACTTCACTCCCTATACCATGGAAAATTATATGTGGATTGGACTTGACTCGTCAATAGGTTAATTAATTAGAGATACTATTTTTAAATAAAATAAAATAAAATAATTAAAACTTGAATTTGAAATTCATTGTCTAACTAACGTGTAGAAGAAATATATATATATATATATATATTCAATGGTGAAAGGCTGAAAATTAATTATACAATTATCCACGACTCCCTTAAATATTCATGAAAATAGTCGACATTATTAACTTGTTCATTATTATTATTATTTTTTAATCAATCTCACATCATTTTAATATATAATATCATATAATAATATATATACATATATATATATATATATATATATATATATATATTTAATGTCACGATCGAGACTTACAAATTGGCAATAAATATATAGGTTTATATTTGTATGGCATGAGGCCTGATAGTATCTAAAATCAATTATTTCACACCATCATTGTTGTACCCGAAAGAAATATTTGAGTTGACCATAAATATCTAAACCATGTTTATATTCTATGATATATTCATGTATACGTATAATGTAAGATGGATATCACATTTATCGTAATTGTATGTATATCTATATATGTATTATTACAACTAAAAGCACTAATTAAAATGCTAAATTGGCACCACCCTGGCCCCTATGAGCTTCTAATGTAGTTACAAATATTTGTTTATTAGTATCTAGTATTAATGACGTAAAAATTAATTTTTATAGTCTAAATTGATATTACGATTATTATTGTATTAAAGAAAATATTTAAAATTGACAAAAAATATTTAAATATATATTTATTCAAACATAGTTTTAATATGAAACTATTATTATATTTATAGTTAATTATTTAACAATTATTATTAATATGTTAAAAAAAAAAATTCAAATTAATAATAAATATGTGAAATTGGGATTGAGGATAACTTAATAATATACATATATGAAAGCTGAAACAAGATCTAAATGTACCAACAACATCAAAGATCCCTAATGACAATTGTTACTCTAATTAAAGGTTTAAAAGGGGGAAAAAGAGAAAAGCCCTTTTCCCTTAATTTATACACTTTGTAACGATTTAGAATGGTGAGACTTTGCGTAGTTTGGACTCACTATTCTATTTATTTTGATACTAACTGTTACAATAAGAATCAGTAAAGTTACAATGTAATTATGAACTTGACTGTATTCAGGATTAATTATTTAGTACCATTTGTACTGTATTAAAGAAAATATCTTACGTTGATAATGAATAAACATACCATATTTATATTACATATCATATTCTTAGTTACTTACGTTAGATTGGATATCACAACATTAATTACTATTATTATTATTTTAATTTCGTTTTCAGTTTAATTATTAGAAATGCCAAGCTGTGAAAGGCAGTGGATGCCACGTTCCAGTATTGATTATATAGATTGGCTGTGTTGAGAGAGATTTTGGGAAGAAGGGTCCAACACATTTTTTGCTGCGAAAGTGTCTCTCTTTCTTACATCTATTCAAATCTTCGATGTTGGCTTTGGTTTGCCCCTGACAATGGTTGCTTTCTTGCCATGCAATTTTTTCCTCGAAAAGAAATCGACTTTTTCTTAAATTTTTGTTTCTTTTTTCTTTTTTCTTTTTCTTTTTTTTTTCCCCCTTTTTTCTTTTGTGGGTTTTTGTTAATGTCAAGTGATGAATGTTGTGTTAGATGAGATTCATGTCCTGAGTGGCTGAAGAGGAAAAGAAAAAGGAGAAGTTTGACGGAAAAAAGAACCAAAAAAAAAAAATGTTGCAGAGGGCTGCAAGCAATGCTTATTCATGGTGGTGGGCAAGCCATGTTAGGACAAAGCAGTCCAAATGGCTTGAACAGAGCCTTCAAGGTATGCCTGTCGTGTTAGAATGATGATCGAGTTTCATTTTTCGGGATGTTTCACTCTTCTTTGTCAATTCCAATGTGTTTGTTTTTTGTCATCTGAAATCACTAGGGAGGAAACAAAGTTACCTTTGTTTGTGATTTTTCCCGTATTTCTTCGTAGATTTGTTGATTAACGAGAAACAAAAGGTCAAGATTCAAGTATTCATTCTGCTTTCCCCATTGTTTATTTTCTGGTTTCAGTGTTTGCTAGTAGATCTTGAACATCTAATGAATGTATAGAAAATCATGCAAATTTGCAAGTATGGGCGGTGGTGATACATGGTAAACACATACGTGTCGTCAATGGTTTAGATGTCTGGGAACATTAAGGTTAATGATCTTAATGTATTTACATATGCCTAAACAGGAATATATGCATAGGATTAGAACTCAATAAAGTGCAGGAAGATTATGCCTAAATCAAGATTCACATTTGTTGAAATCAATCCTAGAATTCATTTTAGTCAAATTTTTCTGGTTCTAAAGTGCGGATTGTAACTCTTGTTCGGAAAAGACCTTAGTCTAGTTCTTGTCAGTGCTCACAAGTGTCGAGCTCATGACTACTCTGTGGCATTGACAAGTTGCTTACTGGCACAAGTCAAGGGCTTAAATCTTTTCCAGTTCTATGTAGTCAGAAACATTGGTTTGAGGGAATTTCTTTGTGTTTTTGATCTGCTGCTTTGATAAATTTAAGCCTGATTTTACAACTTTAGAGATGAACTGCTCTGAATATGTTTATGGCATTGCAGATATGGAAGAGAAGGTGCATAGTGTAGTTAAGCTCATTGAAGAAGATGGAGATTCTTTTGCCAGGAGGGCAGAAATGTACTATAGGAAGAGACCAGAACTGCTACAATTTGTGGAGGAATCCTATCGTGCTTATCGAGCCTTAGCTGAAAGATATGATCATTTATCAACAGAATTGCAAAATGCCAACAACACCATTGCCAATCTTTGTCCAGATCAAATTGATTTAATGCAGGAGGATGACGAATATTCTCTTACGACTCCCAGAAAATTTCCACAAGTTCCGATTGCAAGTCCATCCATTGTTCCTAAGGTTCCAAAGGCTCCAATTAGGGACTGGAAGGGTCTCGTTACAGCTTCGAAGCATATGAACATAGCCAAGAAGAAGCAAGCAAAACCAACAGAATATATAAAAGAAGTATCTAAATCTGGTTTGAGCAAAAATGAAGCTTTTGAAGAGATTGGGAAACTTCATAAAGATATTCTAGTTTTGCAAACTGCGAAAGAGTTTGTGAAGAGCTCTTATGAAAGTGGCCTTTCAAGGTACTGGGACATGGAGAACCAGATCAGTGAGAAGCAAGGAAGGATCTGCTTCTTGGAAGATGAACATGGAAACGGGAAGGTCATTGAAGATGATGAAGCTCGCAAGTTAATGGCTGCAACAGCAATCAAATCATGCCAAGAAACCTTGGATCAGTTGCAGGAGAAACAAGAAAAGTCTAACCAAGAAGCAACAAAAGAACACAAGAAAATTGAAGTTGCACGTCAGAAACTGAAGTCCATAAAGAAAGAGTTTCTTCATGATCAAACTGATGAGGAAGTTGAATCTGCAGATGCTGAAGAGTCTAAGTGGTCAACTGAAGAAACAGATCACACGATAAAAGAGAAACAGGCGATGCCGATGATTAAGAAGAAAATTAAGGAACACTTTGAGGTCGGTCCTCTGGCTTCTCTCACAGTTTCAGAATTGGCAGAGAAGATAGATGAGCTTGTGAACAAGGTGATTAGTCTAGAAACCTCAGTCTCATCTCAGACTTTTCTCATAGATAGATTGAGAACAGAAGCAGATGATCTCCATGCTCAAATTCAGACCCTGGAAGAAGATAAAGCAAGCCTGGTTGATGACGCACAAACATTGAGTTGCAAGTTGAAGAAAATGGAGGAAAAACTGCATGGCATTCAAGATCTAGACCGAGATGTTGAAAAGGAAAACAGCACGCTGCAAACACATTTTGATGAAGCTCGTTCGACTCTAGATAATCTGTCTGAGAAACTGAGTAGTGTGAAATCAGATGAAGAACCTGAGGCTGTCAGTTCACCTACAATTGAAGACCAGGAGAATGAAGTACTGAAAGATGTCGAGGAACAAAAAAGTTTTGCTCTTGAAAATGATAAAGAAGAAGCCAATACATCCGTAAGAGAAGATGTGGAGGATAAAAAAGAAGATGATGATTCTGGTGGGGCATCGGTTGACAATCAAGGAGAGAACATTAAACCAGCTGGTACAAAGACGGTCACATTTCAGGAGCCAATATCAAAAGATTTACTTGCTGAGGAGAAGCCAAAATCAGCAGGAGACAGTGTTGTGAAAACTGATTCACAAGCAGCAACCAGGATAGAAGGTGAAATTGACTGGCAGATGATGCTCCTGACCGGGTTGGAGGACAAGGAGAGGATTATTCTGTCAGAATATACAACAATCCTCCGGAACTACAAGGAGCTCAAGAAGAAACTGACTGACATGGAGAAGAAAGAAAAAGACAGAGATTTTGATATAGCATTGCAGATAAACGATCTTAAGAGTGCCATTTTAAAGAGAGATGAAGATATTCAACACTTGCGCCAGAGGCTAAATCAAGAGGGTGCAAATGGAAATACAAAGGAAGTTCATCAAAAATCATCATCAAGTGATGGAACTGCCAGACCTCAGTGTATGGATATTCATTTTATCAAAAATGAAGATGAAGAGCTAAACTTGATGTTAGTTCATCAACCTCATGTAATGTCAGAGGTCGAAGAAAAGCTACGTACAGACATCGATGCAATACTAGATGAAAACTTGGAGTTCTGGTTAAAATTTAGCACTTCATATCATCAGATACAGAAGTTCGAGACCACATTCCATGATTTACAGCAGGAAATATCAAAGGTAAATGAAAAGAAGCAGCAGGAAGGATCCAATACAGGAGACACAAGATCAGAGCTTAGACCAATATATAAGCACCTGAAAGAAATACAGGCAGAATTAACAGTGTGGTTAGAGCAAAGTGTTTCACTTAAAGATGAAATGGAAAGGAGATCCACATCGTTGTCCAACATTCAGGAACAGATCACAGTTGCTCTGAAACAGGGCGTCGAGGAAGATGTAATAAGATTCTATAGCCATCAAGCAGCAAAGTTCCAGGGTGAGATTTTGAACATGAAACAAGAAAACGACAAGGTAAACGAGGAACTTCAAGCAGGTGCAGATCATGTAATAGCCTTGCAAGAAGAAATTGAGAAGTCCCTTAAGAATTTAAATGAGGAATTTGATATTAATGGCCACCACCCACAGCTAAGACACTCAGCAAGCCGGAACCGGGTTCCTCTTAGATCTTTTATCTTCGGAACTAAAGCAAAGAAACAGAAGCATTCAATCTTTTCGTGTATGCACCCTAATAGAAAATACCAGGTCCTTAAAGCTGGGATACATTTTTAGATCTTTTAGCTCATGGATCAGGAAGTTTTTTTTTTTTTTGTTTTGTTCTATCCACTGTTTCTGTATTTTGTTCTCATTATCTTGAAGGTTTCTTATGGTGCATGACCTTCCAAAAGAAGAAAAGATTTTGTATTTTATCCATTTTCTGTTCACTTTTTAGAACCATTTGTTCATCCAGATTTGAATGGAGTGTGTGGATGCCAAAAATATATAAAATTTTGACTCTTTCATCATCTCAATCCTTGTTCTTGTTACATTATTTTAGCATACATTCACACTGGATATTTATTAGCTGAAATATTACAGATTGTTTTTGTCTTTTCACACCAGAAATACAGATTCAAGAACAAAAACCATGAGTCTCAAAGTCCCAATCATGGCTCTATTGGCACATCGAATGAAACATCTGAAACTATCTTGGCTCCCCTTCCTTTAGCCATGTAAAGGCCTATGTGATGCATGAGTTCCTGTCATTGGAAATACAGGAACAGCTTAATGAGTTTGGAAAATTACAACTTAATGCAAGTATTTTCACATGGATAATAAGGATGAGACTCTTCTGGTTAGTCCTGAATCTAACTCTGGCACTTGAAACCAAAAATTTCTGTCTCATATGAAGCCAAAAAGCAAATTTTCATCTGTGATTTCTTTCCTTGTAAAACATCAGCTGTGGTCACATTACCTGTGGATGAGCAAGAGCTCCTTTGATATTTCTGGCAACATTGATTGGAAGGTCAAAAGTAGCACAGCCTTGAGAATATACATTCACATCCTCCAGGGGTGTAAGCATCATCCGATTTCTAGCAGAAAGTGCAGAGCTCACGAAATCAACCACACAGATGTCTGTGCATATGCCTATAACCAAAATCTGAGAGAAAAGAAAATGTAAACCAGATAGTGCAAATGGGAATATACATTGCATGCTCTCCACTAGAGTACCTCATTCTAAGTAAAAAGATGGTGTAAGTGGGGAGACAAAGAAAATACTTACAGCTTTTATCTGGTTGGTTTTCACCCAATCTACAAAAACATTAGAGCCATCTTTCTCCATAGCACCTATAAATCCATTAATGCAATCCTTGCATCTTAATGTTGCATTAGGTTCATTCTCCAACCATTGCAGAGCTTCACAAGGTACAAAGATAGTAATGTGAGATCAAAAAAGCAAATCAATTATTGCCAATGTCTACTGGGTAACTAGAATGGGAAACAAAAGTACCGGGAACTAATTTGGTTTCATCAGTGCCAGCTATGCAGTGAGGAGGATATGGATGCTCCGGGATATCTGGATGATGGGAATCGAGGAAGGCAAAGACAGGCCACTTCTTTTTGCAGAAGACTTTAGCAAGCCTAACTGATTCATCTACCATTCCAGAAATTTGATTGTCAGGTGCTGTTGGAGCCTGTTGGAAGATCATTTTGGTTCATCTATTAGGACATCGATTAGCAGCTCAATAATAGAGGAATGACCTTAATATTTCCAACCAAATGGAATGCTAAGGATTGAATAATTAGAGAAAAGAACAAAGACAAGAGAGAACACGGTGGTAGCCCAATTGGTATGCTACCCTTATTTAGGTACCTCCACTTGGCTTCTAAAATAAGAGGTCTTGAGTTTAACTCGCTAAGGAATGACCTTGTGCTACATTTTAAAGGTGTGGTATAATCATGGGATCTCCTCATAGATCTCTCCCAAATTAGTCAATGAGGATACCAAGTTACAAAAAGAACAAAAATACATACCTCCAAATGCTAATAGACAGCAAACATAGAAGAGCCAAAGAATATGAGATAACAACCAATTGTGTTTTATGGGATCTCTAAATAGTGTTACAGAAAATCATATGATCTGGTGAAAAGTTGATCAAAAGAACTTTGCTACCAGGCTATTAAAGTCAATAATTTCTATTTCTAAGATTTATGAATAGAATTCAAGAGTGCAGTAGCATAGACAATTGCTTGAATGAAGCGATTAACCTCATGGAATCTATTACAAGTTGGAACCTTTCTTCTCTTCCTCTTCCTTTCCCCCTTTTAAGCTTCACTTTATATCATATCATCACGTAAACCACAATCAGAAGAACAGAGGCAAAATTTATATATAAAAAAAAAAAAAAAAAAACCCTTAAGGAAAAAGGTCAAAATTTTGATATTCTTACCGATGAAGTCCAACCAAACAAACTAGGTTAATTAGCCGTTAAATGAAATGAAACTAACTGAAAAAACCATCATGCAATGCAAGAGATCTTCTATCTCTCAATCTCAACCTTAACGTAAAACACAAAAGAGAAAAAGTTTCAAGAAATCCAAGGAAAATTACCAAATTGCCGGAACCCACTGTGCAGAAGCCATTAACAATGTCAATCAGAACAAGACCAGTCTTAACATCATCAGAAACCACCAGAGACTCCTGTTCCACCGGAAGCTCCTTTCTCAATTGATCTATGGTCTGTGATACCATTGTTTTTCTGTTTTCAAATGAGCCCACTTCCTGACAATACGGATTAACTAAATAATAACAAACTAGAATTTTTACATAAGCTTATACAAAATCCAAAACCCACAAAACCAAGTGAGAAGCAAAGGATGAGAATCTTTGTTTTTTTTTTTTTTTATACAAAATCCAAAGCCCACAAAACCAAGTGAGAAGCAAAGGATGAGAATCTTTGTTTTGAATAGGTTAAAAACTGTACCTAAGAGAGATTCAGTTAGTCGGCATCTATTGTCAGAAAGAAACAGAAAAGAAGCCAAATAGGAAGGGACAAACAGTTCTGTCTGATACCAAATCGAAAGGCTCTTATTGGTCCAAATCAACAACCAAGAATAGTAGTATTATCTACTTTTTTTTTTAAGAGTCTAAATTTATTTCCACCATAATTTTTTCAAAAAAAAAAAGGGAAAAATTTAAAATTAAACTAACGGTGTAGATAGTAAAATGTTGTAATTATAAAAATAGTAATTTTGTGGTATTTAAAATTCCACCCAATTAACTTTTACTC
>JAXGGT010000171.1:0-23987 GCA_035583425.1 Marsdenia floribunda | reverse complement strand
CCCAAGGTAGAGCGAGTATAAAGAAAGCACGTCTTGAGGATTTGGGGGTCTTCTTGGATTCTGCTGGGATTTGAAGCTGATTTTGGAAAAAATATCCATAATTATTTTATGGAATAAGCAGTTGCACGATAAATATCCAAACATAGAGGGAGTCTTCTGCCTTTTGAATTCTTTCTTCTTACGCATAAATAATTCTATACGAATTTTATATATTCAAGTTAAATTTAAATATATAATTTGACTCAAATATTAATTCGTAATATTTTATATCTTTATATATATATATATATATTACGGATTATATTTATCTGAGTCAAATTTAAGTTTATAATTTGACCCAATTATTAATTCGTAAAACATATGTTTTAAATCTATATATATTTTAAAAATATGAATCGTATTTATCTGCGAGTCTAATCTGACTCAAATACTGATTCGTAAAATATTTTCGAAAAATCTAAACAAATCACATTTATCTTCGAATCAATTCAAATTTTAAGTTGATTCAAAATTTGATTCGTAATATATATATTTTTATCAATGAATTGTATTTATCTTCGAGTCAAATTTATCTACATAATTTGATTCCAAATTGATTCATATATATATATTTATCTCATATTTTACAAGAGTCAAATTTAATTAAATAATTTGATTCAAATAAATCGAGATATATAAATGAAAATTGGTACTTGTCCACGTGATAACTCTTGACTGCTCGTGCACAAAGTCCCAAAGGGGTAATTTGTAGATAGTAAAATGTTGTAATTATAAAAATAGTAATTTTGTGGTATTTAAAATTCCACCCAATTAACTTTTCTCTTATTTACTAATTACCCTTTTACTTTACCCTAATTACCATTTACTTGTCACTAATTACTAATTACCTTTTATATTTACGGTGACGAATCACAGGTTGACACGTGGCAAGGCTTGAGGCTCCCCTCCCTCTATAAATAGAAGGTCAAGGAAGAGCTTCAGGTTGAGATACAACATACAAGTTTTCGTGATAGAGAAATTCTACCATATCGGATTCTTTTCCTCCCAAGTCCAAATTCTCTCTAAAATCAAGCTTCAAAGGCCCTTGGAGTCATACCAAATCCATCCCGAGATTAAGTCCAAATTTGGACCCTTAGAGATTAAGCCCAAAGGGCCCTCGAATCCATTAACAAAAAGAATTAGCGGATTAAATAAGAGACTTGTAACCCACATAAATTCAAATTAATGAAATACATTTTACATTGAAAATTTTAATTTTGCAGACGAGAAATCACTGTCCACACTGTGTTTTTAAACTTTTATGAATAAATATTTAAAATCTAAATTTTTTAAAAATATATTTTGATTAAACTTAATAAACCCTCATTTTTTTCAAATTAAATTATTTGAAAAAAAATAAAAATGGAAGAAATTGAAAAAAATTGAAAAAAATAAAGATTTCATAATTAATGAAATTATAAATAATACATATTTAGCAATAAAAAATAGATTAAAATAACCTCTATATCTAATAAAAAAATATAATTTAATTATTTTAAAAAAAAAAAAAAAATTTATTTATACAAATAATTAAAATATAGGGACTAAAAGTTTAATTTTTCTATTATTTTGGCTTTTATTCATTAAACATCAAACACCGGGGGAAAAAAAAAAAAAGGTCATTGATGAAGTAATATTTTATCATATATATATATATATATATATATATATATATTTAATTATTGAAACAAGATGTATTATAAGCATCTTGTTCAGAAGAAAACTGTATGGATTAGGCAGACAAGAGCCAGAATAACATGCCCACTATAGTTAGAGGTCAACCACACTCACATATGTATATGTTTAAAACTTGAGATTAAAAAAAAAAAGGGGAAAAAAATGCTCTTAAATAAATAATAACAAAATATGAATACAACAGTCTGGAAAATCATACCGGTTAAAAAATTATACAAAGCACAAATCCAAAAATCAGTAGGGGAAGAGCAAGCAAGATGGATTAAGTGGAACAGAACATTGCAGTGAAATACCACTTCTCTGAATTACTTGGTATTGATCAATCAACAGCATGGAAATGTACATGATCCTATTATAAACATGCTACAAAAAAACCTTCAACATTTTATCAATAGGTGGTATCTATTTGCCTTTCTTGTTGTCTTGAGGAAGCTGCAAGCCCATCAGTCCAAGTATATTGGATGCAGGACCAGGAAGTCCTTCCTGAGATGAATATGAATCTAGCAAGTTCTTAATTAGGTTTACATCCACATCTACAGGAGTTAAATCCTCGTCCATGTCTTCTGTGGTATTTGATGTTCCCTGCATTCATTCATATAGGGCAAACTAGAGAGTCGCATCACAATCTTGAAAAAACAAACCAGTATAGTGTAGTACGTAGAAGACAATGCATGCCAGTAACATTATTTTCATTCCCTAATGACTCATCAATACAAGGACAACTAAAAGAGGCATCTCAATCTTTAAAATGAAACCAACAAATATATTTTGTTTCTGCCCATTATACAGCATCATATGGAGTAGTATGTAAAATATACTGCACACCACTAACATTATTTTTCATTCCTGATTCCAGAAGTTGGACATGGAGGTGCATTTATGAGCAAAAGATTTCTATGAAGGAAGAACAGGGAATATACAGCATAAGATTACCTCAATTCAAGAAAGAGTGGACAAGAATATACCTCAGCCTTCTTCAGGGGTTGGTCATTTGCACGGACAAAACTTCTGTCAAGTGTCGTACCCTTCAGCTGCTTGTTCAGTGCATCTGTATAGGAACTCATGAAAAGATCATTCCCCTCTTCATTATCCTCCTGGAGATCCTCATCCTCAAGATCATCTACATGTTTAAATTTTAAAGTATTTATAAGGACTTGCTCCACAGAAACTCATGTACAAATTCTGCACGTTCAAGAACAACCTTCAATGGTAAACATAAACAGGCAGCAAATAACATGTTAAAATCTCAAACCTGATACCGGAACCAAATACCAGGTCATCCATCCCCCAGTGTCATAATTATTAGCAATTAACACATTCCATAAGGAGGAAAGTCATAATGCAGAACACTTGAGAAGAATGATACTGAAGCATTCCTTGAGGATGGTATAATTCCATACAACTAGCAAGCAATGAATAATTCAACTTAGGAATCAAAATCATGGATAAATACAAGGAAATAAAAGGACGCATCACATCGATTATCTGGCAACATATTTCAAATAACACAAGATAAAAGATGGATTATATTATTAGTTTCCTCGGAAGCATTTCTCTCTCCAATAACACTATATACTCATAACTAGTTTACAAAATACTCAAGAACTGTGAAGTAACAGAACTGCTATCAAAGGAAGTTTGGACTTCTAAGATGATACAAATCCACGAAAGAAATTCTCTAGAAACAAAGAAAGCAGTAAGAACATGCTTATGTAAATTTCAATGTAGACAGAAAATACATGGAAGTAGAGTCTTAGACAATTGCTTTCAATATTTTCAATTTCTTGGCCTGAAAGTTTATGCACAATGCATATACACTTGCCTTAAATGCTCTCTTAATTGCTACATTTCTATTTGGAATTCAAAACTAAATGTCCATTTTTTGACATTAAGCATATTTTTCATCTAACATTCTACAAGAAACTTTCTTAGGATTCACCAGTAATGCATATTACCCACAACTAATTATATTAATAATAAGAACAATGTTGTATGTTACTTATTGTCAAAGGTGCTTTTTATTCTTATATTAAGCCAAAAATAAAAATTCAATTTTGGTCGAATGAACAAATAAAATTGAATCACATCTTTTTCGCAAGCAAACCTTCGACTGAAGAGAAATACTACTTCCAATTGATCAAGTAAACAGAATTGTGTTGGATGAAAACTAAATGTTAGACCATCAATTAGCATGACAAAATACATTTTTATGATGTAGACAATACCAAATTCCATATCAGATGAGGACCCCTCCTCAAGTTCCAAATCATTTCCACCATTGTCAAAACCCTTATGCTTCATTACTGATTCCATGTCTTTCATGAATTGATCCACGTCGAGCTCCACATCTTCCATGGTACTGAAAAGTTACAAAAAGAAATGAAGATATCCAAGATGATATTATGCCAAAATGTTAAGCAATAACAACAGAATCCTAATTAAGATCTTAAATCACAGTGAGGGAAAAGAACAAAAGAAGCAGTTAACATCGATATCAGGTTAAGTCATATCATTAAAGATAAAGCTATGTCAGAATACTATAACTAAACCCTGCAGATTCACTTTTGCATGATAAAATATTTGACATCGAGATCAAAAGATTGATTAAATAGGATCATTGGTAACAAACACATTTAGTGGAATGGACTTGAGGTTCTTAAGTGCGGCATCGGTTAATCATCTAAAAAACTCCTTAAGTCTTCTAACGCGTTTTATTTATTTACCCTAGCAGGGATAAGAGTACATTTCTAATTAAAGAAAGAACTTCACTTGAAAGAGATTTAATTAGGGGATTTTACCATTAATGACATAAGTATAGCTAAAATTCTTTAACATGAGATAGAATTATACATCCACTAGACTAGTTGGATCACTACCGTTTCTTTAGTTTCTTTCCTTTATATTTCTTATAATTTAATATATTGTTTCGTTATTTAATCAAGCGATTGTTTAGTTCAAATTTATAATATTTTCTGTACTTAAGTAATAGTAACTATGTGTTAACCTTGAAATATTCTTATACTTCCAAAAACTTGCTAGGATGCACTTAGATTTTGAACATTACATTAGCAAGTTAATGAATTACAATATTCAGGCAAGCATATACTTCTTCAGCTAAAAAAAAAAAAAAAAAAAAAAGGTCACCTTTATGCCACAGCAAAAAAAATGAAGAATCACAACAGGTCGGAAAAAGGAAACAAAAATTGCTTTTATGGTTAAGAGGAAAAGAATGCTACACCTTTGCCCATTCAACAAGATAAAGGACTTCACATTTCAAATGACCATTAAGGGCTAACCTGCTTTTTGGAACCTCAGCTCCTTTATAATCTGATATTTTCTTCATGAAAGATTGCATAGAATTTGCAATTTCTCCCAAATCATAATCTGCCCCATCCTCTTCCTCTTTCATCTTCTGTTTCCTTTTATTCCTAGATTCAAAGAATTCCATCTCCTGTTGTCGCTCCTCAAGAGCAGCATTGAGCTCATCATCACCATTATAAAGCCATGCGTCATCATCTGGCGCAGGTAACTCCTGACCCTCAAAATCATTTGTTGAGTGTGGCAAAGAAAGGATTTCATCTACACGTTTCACGGGTGCATTAAGCATTTCACTACATCAACAGCAACATGTCAAAGCTAGCCAACTTATATAACAATGGAAAATGATAAACAGTGAACATAACAGTATCACATGCTATAATAGTGGCATATTTACGGAAGAAGAACCAATTAAGTAAACTTATGAATAACAAGTAGACAGAAAGAATCCATCATGCTTACCGAGCCCTTGAATGAGCTGAACTATTCTTGTAATATTCTTCAGCGTTCTGCATTAACCTATTGTACTCCTTTGACCCTGGGAACAACCCTTGCAAATACCCTCTCTTCTCCAGGGTCTCCTTGAAAACGTCCCATGTACTTCCTTTCCCTTCTTCCCCTTGCCTTTTCCTCAACTGATACATCATTTCAAACCCACAAGCAATCTTCATACCCAGCTCTGCCTCCTTATACGCCTTGCTATCACTACTTGGAGGCAATCCTGGGTAACACTTCGGGGGCCTAAATGTCTGGAGCGTCAATTGAGCATACATTGCCCTCGACATCTTCACCAACACCTGAACAAGCTCCTCCTGTCTGCCATTGGGCAGAAACTTCTCCATTTTATCAGCATACTTCATGCTATCAACATCCCTATCGTAGAACCCTTCAACAGCAAGAGCAATAAAGCACGGCTCGTGCTTCAAAACCCACGCCACAGAAACTGGCACCCTAACTCTTGCTTTATGCATATTTTGATTAGCTCTTTCAGGGTATTCATTAATTTTCTTCTCCAAATGCACCTGCACAGCATCAGGGGTAGCACGGAGAACTTCTGGGTTATCATCGTTTTCAGATAGGAACTTGAGGGCACCATGGAGTGGTGGCGTAGTTGGGAAGACGGAACGAGGAAGGATATAAAGCCGAGCACGACGGATGAAAACGCGATTAGTAGAGGTTTCAGGATTGAGCCAACCAGGGAGACGGAAAGCGGTTTCTATCAACAGGAACTGGCCATCGGAATCGTGAACAGAAATTGAGAGCTTAGGGAAGTGTTTAGAGATGGTAAAGAGGAGAAAAACGACGAACCATTCGTCTTCGAGGTTGTCACCGAAGCGGAGGCTGCCATGGAGGTGAAGAAGAGGAGAACAAGTTGGAGAAAGAGTGAAAGGTTGGTGTTGAAAAATGTAATCTTTGGTGTAAGGAGATATAATCTGGAGGATACGAAGGTGGAGGTTATGGAGTTCTTCAGTGTAAAAGGCAGGGGGGAAGGAGGACGAGGTGGAGGTGGAGAAGTCGGGGAAAATTGAGTAGAAAATGGTGTTGTCGGGAAGGCGGGATTTCCGGGAGAAGATGGAGTCAGCGTCCGCCATTGCCGTAATTGCAGGTGGTGGCGGGATTGCCTGCTGTTCTTCCGTTTACTGGAATAGTGAAGATTTCGGTACAAAAAAAAAACGGTGCCGTTAGCTTTGCCAAGTCGGTTAAAGTACTCCGTTCAAAGGGAGGAAAAAGAAAAGTGTAAAAACATATTGGCAAATTCGCATAAATAGTCCCTAAACTATGTCAGTTTGATGATATTGGTCCCTTAATTAGTTTTCTTGGTGACATTGATCCCTGAATTATGTTGAATTATGTGACATTAATTTTTAATTAAATTTTTTGGTTAAATTACTGTTTTTTTTTTTTTTTTTTTTTTTTAATTATCTAAAGATATTTTGGTCTTTTTACTTAAATTTTTTTTTTTTTTTGAAAAAGACGGTGTTAGAAACGGAAAGGAGCTTCTGAGCATCCAAATTGGAGAGCTTAGCGGAGAAGCCATAGAAGACAGTGTCATACGTATGAATGAGACGAGAAGAATCATAATCTAAAAAGACGTCGGTAGCCCTAGAAGTTGAAAGGGATCTGAGTGAAGATTCATATCAGTGTTTTGTGAGTAGGAAACACAGAAGGCTTAGCATCCCGCTGAACTCTAACAACAGCAGCAGCAAGATTCAAGGGCAGACTGGCATTGTCGCTGTTAAGCTCCTCACCTTTTTTTTTTAAAAAAAAAAAAAATTCCAAATAACCCTTTTTTTAAAGGAAAAAAAAAAAAAAAAAAAAATTTAATATTAACTTAAAAGAAAAATTTAATCAAAAGAATTAAAATTACACAATTTAATATAATTAAAAGATAAATGTCAAAAAAAAATTAATTCAGAGATCAAATCACCAAATAGTCATAATTTGGAGACTATTTATGCCAATTTGCCCAAAATATATTTATAAAGAAAAACTATGGTGGGGAAAATGAAAAAGGACAAAAAAGACATAACCAAGGCGTGTGTTTGCAAGCTGAATTCCTCGCAGACTACGGACTTGACGAAAACTCTCCACAGTCGTCCCTTACCCACCGAGTCTCCTCCGCCGTCAACCGTCCATCGACACCATTCAGGACCACCTCTAACCGCCCCACCCAACCATCAAACAGTGGCCGGAAAGCATGTGTTACGGTAGTCAACGATTACCCTCGACTGAGGACTTTACGGTGAACAGCTCGACGGGACCATTGAGGCGGAACCTAAACGAGAGCGAGGCGGTGGTCGAAGACCTGAGGGATCGGCTGGCCGAGACTGAAGCTCGGTTAGAGCGAGCTAGAGCTCGCGAAGCGGAGCTGAGTCGCCAGCTTGAAGACATGAAACGTTTCGTCTCCGTTATGGAAATCATAGAGACTTATCTTAGACGCCGTTATAGAGAGCAACAAGACCAGCTAATTCGGCTGTACTCTTCGGTATCAACTAAATAATATCAGTTCAAATTTGTTGAAAGTTGACCAGAAATGGGAAAAGCCCTCTACTCTTTTTTCAGTGTTCATGTTAGTTCTATGATATGAAATTCTACGGGCATTCATGGATTATTGATTAGTTTGTGTGGTAATATGTATAGTTTAAATTTGTAATTTCACCTTTTGTGTTGATTAATTTCTGCCATTTCAGCCAGTACTGATCAAATCTTTAGTGAAATATTCAGTTTCTTGGAATGTCGGGTGAAATTTTTTGATATATTTACTTCCCATATCATATTGGGGGCTTCATCCAAGCATCTTCATCTGAGTGGGCGTCAGCCGAGGCTGAGGAACCAGCATGAGTGTGTGGATGTGTATACTTTATTTGGGCTTTGCGGTTAATTGTAATTATGTCATTGTACCTAAAAATGGTTACTTTTCGGAGTTATTAGCCCTTTAGTTCTAGATTGTTTTATCAACTCTTCAAGGTGAAATTTGGGGATAGAACTGAAAATTGAAGTTTACATGTGGGTTAGTTGCTTGGCAATCCTTTTTTTTTTTGTACCTGGTTATCCTAGAAGAGAAGTAAAACTAGAAAAATTATCTTCACCTCTATCTTTGATTTCAGATATAGGATTTCGAGAGAATCGTTTGTTTGTATAGTTCTCTCAGTTCTCTTGCAGAGCCCCATCTTATGCTTTTTGAATTAGAAAAAGCAAAATAGGTTTCTAATTTTTCTGGAATGATGGTTTTCAAGGATTGTGTAGAGTTGTGGCAACATTAGTTCTAAAATCTTCCTTCAAATACATTTCTGCTACAGGTCAATCCAACTTGTAGGTTTATGAAGCAAGTACCTTTTGAGCATCTTCTGTAATTAGTGATTTCAGGGGTTCAGCTAAGCATCTATTAAGTCTTAAACAGTAAAGTCGGAGACTAATAAGAAAAACTCATTTTGGAGTTGATTCATAATGATTCTTAATGCTAAGTTATTGGTAGTCCGCATATTTCTTTTCCAAAGAATTAGTACATTTTGTGGATCTTGCTCATAGAAAATCTCAGTCACTAGATCTTTGATTATATTTCACCTTTCTTCCTTTCTTGGTGTTTAGATTATAAGTAACTTGATGAATGTGTGTTGGGTTGCGAGGCCAAAGGAGATTAGACAGAAGATAAAAGGCCCCGGAGCTGAAGCAGGTGGGCTTCTAGAAGTAACTTTTTGTCTTCAAATTCATGTCTCTCTTTCTTGCTCTTCTGAACATTGTAGCTAATTGAAGCATGCATTTATGCTTTGCTATGTTCAAAACACTTCATTACGTTGGAAGATTTTGTTTCAATTCTATGTAGTAAGTTGGTTTCGGGGAACTAAAAATGATTGCTTAATGTTTCCAGTACTTAAAGCTACATTTTGATGTTCATTTCAGATATATCAACCTTTCTGCTTAGGCTGCATGGAGAAGCTCCACCATCATAGTAGGGTGGTGTTTTCTAAATTTTGGATCCTTTAGATATTGAAAATTGATTGTGGTATTCATTGAGGGGTTAAAGTCAAAATAGGAAGTTAGAATTACAACTGCTGCTAACTTAAACAAATAATGTTATGTAGACTTTACATATTGGTTCCGACTATAGTCCTCAAAACTGCGCAAATGCAGCATTTATTCCATATTCTAAAGGGTGACCTGTAAGGCTTGGAGTAGTAGTCATATATACTACTAGTGTTTTCTAACACTTATATGATCCAATGGGGCCAGGATTCCACTTGTTTGTTCAAAAGTCAGGATATTAGGGTTGCAATTTCCTAATTGCGGGCAGTGTGATTGTCCTAGTGTGCCCAAAATTTGATTGTTCTAATTTGTGGAAGTACCAAGATTTTCTTCCAGAACTAGTTGTGGGTATATGATCTTTTGTTACATCTATTACATTTTCTAATACATCAATTATTTCTCACTAAGTGTTATGTTATTATTGGATAATAGACTTCTTTCACAATATTATTAAATACTTGATTAGTAATTATATAACACTTAAACGCAGAACAATTGGTGTAATAAAAGATGTAATAGGAAATCCTCAGCCTTCTATTTGTGATTTATGCTTGTCTTACAAGGTTTTATTGTCGTCTATTAGAGGGGGATAACCCAGATGAAATGACACTTATGTCAGTACTTTCATTCCTCAATTACCATTTGAAAGGTTGGTAAAGAATTCATTCTCCACTATCTGTTGTTTATTTGGGTCTTTTAACTTCTTGATATAAGCATTGGAAGTGTACCTTCTTTTCCCGTTATTTCTGTGTATAGCTGGGTGATAATTAATGTCCCAATGGACAACTCTTTACTGCCATACATTTTGCTGATTTACACGTGATTATCCTTTATGCAATTATTAGTCTGGGACATAGCAGGAAAGGCCATGTTTTAATACACTGATGAAATTTTTTATTTAGATCCACAAATCGTATAAAATTTCAGTACATGACAGGAACGATGTCGTGATTGTGACATATATACTCACAACAGAGGTGAACTTTATGATTAAACTGAGATGGCTTAGGAGCTTCTTATATGTAGTAATCACTTTGAACTCTAACTAATTACAAGTCCAGTCAGGTAACTTAAACTAGTTTGAAGCCTCTCTGTAGGACCTTTTCTAAGACAACTCTCCTGACACGTATTGAGTTATTTAGATGGTACATGCTGGCTGTTACTATGAACCCTGTGCTATGTCAGATAGTAATCAAGGAGTTGTAGCATTCTCACCCATCATAATTTATGGTCCAGCCACGCATGTAGGGTAGCTCGATGTTGTTTTCTCTTCTGCAGTTCTCTTTGATGTTATTATACCATATAAAAACCAATTGGTGTGTTAGTTGAGTATTTATTCACTTTCTTTTGATTAAATCTAGGTTGTGCTTGCTGGGGGCAAAGACACAAACTTTATTACCTGGGATTTAGAATTCAGTAATTACTTTATGATGTTTGTTGTATCAGGATTAATGGTATGGAGGAAGTTTGTCCTACGTTGATGATCCCTTTTGGTAAAATGAGGTTTTCATGGATGTTAGTTCAAAGTTGATCCTTGCTTTGATAAAATATTTGTTTGTAGATATATATCCCATAATTGAAAAAAGAAAATAAATAAATAAAAGAGAAGATGGATGAAAACATTTTAGACAACGTCAATAAGTGAAGGAAGAACGTGGTGATGGTAGGCAAAACAAATGATTTAGGTCACATACTACCTTTTTTTTTTTTTTTTTCCGTTTCTTCACGCAATTCATCATCAAGTGGCAAACTTTACTATCTTTTCCCTCAAGTATTTTTCCAGTGCAAATGATTAATACATAGGGATTTTTTTTTTTTTTTTTTTTTTTGGCTAAGTAATTGTTGAGAAAGTGTGGTGGCACACTAATTAAACACTGCCATGAATGCTCTCTCTTTTTTCCAAGTTTCTTTCTCTAATCAATGGTTTTAGCAACCTTTCAGATCTTGTTGTATCTCTACTCTTCCACTAGAGCTGTAAACGAGTCGAATCGAACTGAACATTGAATGTTTGGGTTTATTTCGTTTAATTTTTGAGCACTGCTCGAATAAGCTCGTTTAATATTTCAAGCATAAAATTTTGTTCGAGTTCGTTTGATTATTTATTCGTATAGTTCGAAAATTGTTCGGTTCGACTGGTTTAACTTTTTTAAAAATTAAAAAATCTAATTATAAATAATAAAAATATCAAAACACATAAATTAATCTTAATAGTACACAATTAAGGTTAATATAAAAGAAAAAAAAGAAAGGAAATTTTAACCTTAACTTATAAATTATATAAATATAATATTAATATATAATAATTTATATAATATATAAATATTAAAATTTGAGTTCACTTGAAAATTAATCGAGCTTAATAAAAATATTTGAACTCGGTTCGTTTAATAAACAAACAAGACTTAATCGAATATAAACGAGCGCGAACGAGCTTTGCTCGCGAACAGCTCGGTTCGTTTAATAGCTTATCTTCCACCATCTTAAAATAATGCTCATGCCAAACAGAACTAATAAAATAAAATCTTTCATTTTTTTCCATTTTAAGTAAATGATTGTCAAAGGAGCCTTGGCCGAGTGGCAAAGGACTCTCCTACTTTCCTACGGATCGCAAATTCAATACCCCTCTCCAATCAAAAAAAAAAAAAAAAAAAAAGTAAACGATTAAAGTATAATTGATTTTTATTTAAAAAGAAAGAGAAGATAAGTTTGATATCGAATATTAATTGTAAAATAATAATAATAATAACATATTTATCTAAATTTGTAACTTAAAAAAAAAAAAAGGTTAGTGAAATAAACTGATTGAGTGAGTGGTAGGCCAGAAAATGTCATTCTCTATGTTGATGTCAATTTGGCTTACACGAGTAAGTGTTAAGTAACTATAAGTTTCAACACTCTTGTTATAAATATTATGTAATAATTATATATATAAAATTTTTCTTATTAGATTTTATTTATTTTGAAATTTATTAAAAAATTAATTTATTTTTATAATAAAAAAAGACAAAAGTTATTTTTAAAAATTAAATTAAATTAAATTGACTAATTAAAAATAATTTAGAGATTAAAATAAGCTAATAATTCTTTTAAAAGTTACACTTAGAAGACAAGCGACAATAATTAATACATTAACCCTCACTAACTATAGATTTCTTAGATTACGTTGTAAATTAGTAATTATTATTATTAAATATGTTTTTTAAATTTTTTTTTTTTTTTTTTTTTTTTAACTTGTTACATTTATAAAATAATAATATTATTTTTTTATTAAAATATATATATTTTAATCATTTTAATTAAAATATAAAGTTGTATATGGTAACAAATTATAAAAAATAAAAAAAAATCAACCAACCCCAGGTGTGTATGTTTAATATGTTCAAAATTACTTATCCCTGGTATCTCAAATCTCAATCACATCTGAGCCAAAGATGAAAAAGACTGGAACCCTATAAGGAAGGCCTTTTGAGAAGAGCACGTGGAACAGCATAATCTTTTCTCCAGCTCAGTCGAAGGCTCTCCAATGGAAGATCAAACATATATATATATATATATAGATAGATATATATAAACATTTTCTTTTTCAGCCGTTACACACAGAAGGACAGTGAAGTAATTTCATGTTGAAAAGCTCTAAAGGTCCAAACTTTTGATAGCAACTTCAGAGCGGTAATGCAGAAAGGCCAAAAGAAAAGAAACTGATAAGAAAGGAAGCAGAAGAAGATCCTTCTTCTTATTCTTCTCAATATCTCATTCTTTTTTTTACTACTAACTCTGCTTCCCCTTCCCAGTGTCTCACTGCATCAGCATTTGGCAGCTACCATTAGTAGAGTATGAGAAAAGCATAATACTTCTTAACTCTACTCATTTCTCACTTAAAAACTGTAGCCAGTCGTCGTCACACAGTTTCATCATTCTTGCTTTGCTTTGCTTCTACTCTCTCTCTCGAGTCTTGATTGTTCTTTCTCTCTCTTGTTCTCCGTATTGAACTAAAAGGAAGTGACTTTCTTGGTTTTCTTGCTCTTGGAGAAAATTCCCATTTGTGGAAAAAGGTTGAAATGGAGGGTCGGTCTCGTACAGGAGCTGGAGAGAAGGTGGAGGAGGAGAATGATAATATTGAGCCCTTTAGACCAAGAAAGAATTTTTATGATCCAAGAGAGTTGAGATCTTGGGCTAAGAGGACAGGTTTTGTGTCTACTTTCTCTGGAGAGACTGATAGAGGAAGTGTGAGCGGCAGGAATCAGAATGAGAGTGGGAAGTTTGATTTGGAGAAGGGTCTTGAGAAGGATTCTTTGTCTCCAACTATTGAGATTGATCCTATCCTGGGAAGGACCAGAAATAGAGGAACAGAGATTGAGGGGTCTGGGAATGCCCAAATTAGGAATGAGAGAGAAAGGGGCTTGCAGTTGAGGGATGAACTAATGAGAAGTGAGAATCAGAGGAATAGAGTTGGGTTTGTGCCTAAAAATGAGGAGAGGAGAGAAGGCTTGAACGGGAGTGCAAATGGGAGCAGTAATGTGAGTGGGAATGAAACTGTGAACGGAGCTACTGCTGCTGTCCCATTAACAGAGCTGAAAAAGGAGGATGAGAATGTCAATGGAGAACTGGAAACCCCTGTATTTCCAGAGAATCAGGATCCAAGTTATGGAGGATGGCACCAATCACCGAAAATGAAGTATGGGCTGAGAGAAAATCCGGGTTATGGTTAGTATATGTCGGTGGTTTTAATGTATAATTCTAAATCCTTGGTACTTTATTTGAAAACTGCTTTTCCTAGTTTTATGTTGAATGCAGCATTCCTTATGAGTTAGGCTTGAATATAGAGAATGTTGGAGAACCTGATTATAATCGAAGGGGGACAAAAGATGTAGGCAGCCTTAGTTGTTTTTCCAAAAGAGTTCAGTAGAATCTTTGAATACCCAACCTGAGTTGCCTATCTTTCTATTTTCTCATTTCTAATGTTTCGTTGTGCTGCATGCCTTTACCGTTTTTCAAATTAACCTAGTATTTCACATTGATGATATTCCGCATGCCTTATGACTGTAGATGATTAGTATCCAATTGTTTCTTTGGTAAAGCTTGGTCTTCTCCACTTTAGTAGAACAACAAATAAGAATAACATAAAATCAGCAAACTTTCATCCAAGTCTTCTGATGTTATCCCTTCTATACAGTAAGTTTTCCTGATATCCACCTTATGGTGGACTGAGTGACTGGATTTAGTTCTGTTTCTGACCCAAAAAAAAAAAAAAAAAATTGAACTTTAGAACTCCCGTGGGAATTTTGCAACAGTGTGGTTGGACTATTTTCAGGTAATAGCGTATACCAGAGTGTCTATAATATGTTCCGTTTGCTCTATTGTTGTCAGACATTGATCTCTTATGGCAAATTTGACATATCAAATACAAAACTATTTCTCTGGCTTATTGTAAATTGACCTACAATGTTTTTTTTTTTTTTAAACTTAAAATGGCAGCTGTCCTTCATAGATCAGATATTAATTTTCAAATCTCTTTGGGGAACTTTAACTGAATTATCCTTTGATGTTTATCTTGAATGTCAAACTGCAGCACTTCTCATATTTTACGGTCTGCAACACTTCTTGTCATTGGCTGGTTCTCTTATATTCATACCTTTGATAATGGTACCTGCCATGGGTGGATCTGATGTAAGGATTCCTTTGTAATCTTTGGACTTTAATGAGATGCATTATCTATGTATGAGGGCTCTCACTTAATATTTTCTTTCTTTCATCTGTAATGAGTAACAGAAGGATACAGCCACTGTGATTTCCACAATGCTCCTACTATCTGGCATTTCCACAGTTCTTAACTTTTATTTTGGTACCCGGCTCCCATTGGTTCAAGGGAGTTCTTTTGTTTATCTGGCTCCTGCATTAGTCATAATGAATTCTCGGGAGCACAGAAACCTTACTGAACATGTAAGTTTTTTATTCAGAATTTCTATGTATCTCCAGAACATTCTGTCATTAAAGGGCTGTACCTAATATGTAGCTGATGTTAGGAAACTGACTTCATGTACTTGGCACATCCTGCCTGAAATCTAGAAATCCATTATTGAGAGATAGGATATTCTCTTGATAACTATCAAGTCAGTAAGAAGTTTAATAATCAAATTTTTGCTTTCTGCCCATTTTCCATATTAATTCTTAACTGCGTTCAAGTTAACTTATTCTCCAATCTGAATCCTTTTAATCTTCTGTTGTTTGCAAGTTCTAGGGTATGTTTTTCAGGGCTTTCAATAATAAGAAATTTCAGGACAAAATTTTCTCCACTGAAAGGAAAAGACGATAGGATGTTAGCTCAAAATTTGTTTTCTGATGAAAAGCCCTTTGTTTCATTGTCTGAGATTATTTAGATCAGCTGTTTTAGCACCATCCTCCTGTAAACTGCTAATCTTGTTAATCTTCTGAAATGCATAATTTGTTGTCTACAGAAATTCAGGCATATAATGAGGGAACTGCAGGGGGCTATAATTGTTGGCTCAATTTTCCAAAGCATCTTGGGCTTCAGTGGTTTTATGTCTCTCTTATTAAGGTAACTCGTTGCCCTCTTTCTCCTTGTTTTCAATGTAAATGCTGCTTTCTATTTTCTTTTTGTTTCTAGATTTTCTCCTAGTGGGCACTGAGGGCAGGGTTTACGTGGTTGGTTCTGTAATCAGTTGCTACAAATAATCATGTGGGAAATAATCTCACTACATGGCAACTCTTGTCTAATCATAAGTCCATAAATTTAATGGAATCTTCATCTCCTAGTTACCTTTATGTTGTCTCTGAGAATCACTATGTTTTGGTCACTACTCTTGTAATCGCCAACCTAATTACTTTTTCTTTTTATCTAATGCCAAAACTTCTTTAGTATACAAAAGCATGAGAGTTTTCTCTTGAACTAACCATGGTGAAATACTCTATCCAACGTGTCATTAATAAATTGCAGATTCATAAACCCTGTTGTGGTCGCTCCAACTGTTGCTGCAGTTGGATTAGCATTTTTTAGCTATGGCTTTCCTCAGGCTGGTAGCTGTATGGAAATCAGTCTTCCCCTGATAGTTCTTGTTCTAATTTTTACTTTGGTAAGCATCCTTTTGAATAAATTTCCTGATGATGACTGATTTTACATAGCTCCTCTAAAATGTTCATGCTGAAGTTTCTATTTTGCTTGAGCAAATTATGTACCAACCATCTATGGAGTTGCCTTTCAAAAAAGCCAAATTTCTATTTTATTTGATTTTGTTTTCTTAAGTTGAAATCTTACCTGTGATTTATGCATTTTTTTCATTAGTGAAACCATAATGGAATTAACATTTTTAGGACTTCCGCTTAATTTTCATGAGATGTCTACTAATGGAACTCATTTCCTTTGTGCAGTATCTTCGACAGATATCTGTGCTTGGTAACCGGATATTTCAAATCTATGCAGTAGGTGTTTAAAGTTGTTTTCTAATTAGAAATCTTTTCAAAAGTAATATTTTTGTTCCATTTATCTATTGATCTCTTTTCCCCTTTCTTTAATCATCTAATAAACTTAAAATGTTTTCAGGTACCCTTGAGTGTGTCAATGATATGGGCATATGCTTTCTTTCTGACAGCTGGTGGGGCATATAATTATAAAGGTTGTAATCCTGACATTCCAAGTTCCAATATGCTTATTGATGCCTGTAGAAGGCATGCATATACAATGCAGCACTGCAGAACAGATGTTTCAAATGCAATGAGAACTGCTGCATGGGTGAGGATACCTTATCCTCTGCAATGGGGCATTCCTATTTTCCGGATGAGGACTTCAATCATCATGATTTTTGTGTCCCTTGTGGCATCAGTTGACTCGGTCAGTATTCTACAAAATTGGATGGAATTAGACTTGAAATGTCATTGTTAAAAAACTTTTGCATCTCTTGTTTAAACTACATTTTCAAAATTTTGGGGATCATTTTGTCTATCTTTTATCATTTTCATTAATAATATCTAATGTCTCAACAAAAACGATAGTGCATTTCTAGGTCTGTTTGCTTATGCCAACCATTAAGATCATTTTTCTTGATTCAGCCTCATGGTGAGACAATGAAAATCTGAAAAAAGGAGAAAAAAAAAAAAAACACCTTATCCTATTCAAATGGCCTCAATGAGGAAGGACTAGATGATTTAGTAATAAACTACTGTGTCATCTAAACGTATGTTTTTCTCTTTGTTTTTCCTCAATAATATTATAACTAATCTTTAAAATATGTATCTCTGAGATTGAACTGGAAATTTTATAAGCTATGCAGTTAGATCTCTGATTCTGTAACGTGTTGCTTTTGCTGATGTGTATCATTTTCAAGGGAGAAATATTGACGACTTACACTGAATAATGCAAAACTTGTTCATTCCAGGTCGGGACATATCATACAACATCTGTGAGTATTAATTTGAAACCTCCAACTCCTGGCATTGTTAGTAGAGGAATTGGTTTCGAAGGCTTCTGCAGTGTATTGGCTGGGCTTTGGGGATCAGGGACAGGGTCCACCACCTTGACAGAAAATGTGCATACCATTGCAGTGACAAAAGTAGCTAGCAGAAGGGCTGTGGTACTTGGAGCACTTTTCATGCTCTTCTTCTCATTCATAGGTATAGCATTTTATTCATACACAGTTACAAGCAGAAATTTCTTGATGCTTAGATGGAGTATTGATTACCCGTCCCAATCATGCTATGTTAGTTTGGCTTCATTTGATATAAACTTATGTCTCGTGCTGATCTTACAGAACTAGCATTGCTTATCTTTGTTACTTGATTCTTTACTTGTTTAATAGGCAAAGTCGGGGCTATTCTTGCTTCTATACCATTGGCTCTGGCTGCTGCAGTGCTGTGTTTCACATGGGCTCTGATTGTTACATTAGGTCTCTCTACATTGCAGTATTCTCAGACAACTAGTTTCCGGAATATAATGATAGTTGGTGCTTCGCTGTTTCTTGGCTTGTCTATCCCAGCTTATATTCAGCAATATCAGCCTCAGTCCAACTTGATACTGCCCAGTTATCTTGTTCCTTATGCAGCTGCATCAGATGGACCCGTGCATACTGCTAATGGAGAAGTGAGTAACCTCTCCCTTTTTTCAGAGTCCTGATTTAAAGAAATGCGAAGAGAAATGACCTTTTATTTCTAATATTAGGACAAAAAGGCTTTTGTAATAAAAACTCTCCCAGCAATGCAATCAGAATTTTGAGCAAGTGACTTATTTTTAGATCATCTGCTCGTATATGTGATCATGTCAACTGTTGAAAGCGTAAATGAGTATGCAAATGGAATCGTCAAATGTTTTACAATGGTTGGACTAACATGGTATCTGCATCAGTTGTTCATTTAATATGTCTGATAAACTTGCTTTCTACTTTCTTCTAATGAAATTCTCTGCATATGCATGCAAGCAATGAAGCAATACTCTTTACCTTTTATTTTGTTTAACAATAGCCTGAGATATACTCTTTGTATTTTGCCACCAGTTTGACTTTGCGCTAAATGCTTTGCTGTCCCTGAACATGGTGGTGACATTTTTGGTGGCATTTATACTGGATAACACGGTCCCAGGTAGTCGGCAAGAACGGGGTGTGTACATATGGTCAAGTGCTGAAGATATAAGGATAGATCCTTCTTCCCTTTCAGATTATTCCATACCACAGAAAGTTGCTTCTGTTTTTCGTTGGGCAAAATGTTTGGGGGTGTGACAATGTGCAGATGTGTTGTAATCCCATCAGAAATTACAGTCCAGATTGTGCTTTAGTTTAGGATAGAAGCGATACACAGATAGACAATACATACAGAATTTTATTTCTTGTTCAGAAATGCAAATATTGTCCAGAAGAAAATGTAGTTAATTGTTTGTACATTGAATCATCGCATGAATTACTTCATGTTACCTCAATGGTTAAGTATCCTATAATAAAAGAATATTTCTGCCACATACTATGTCTTCATTTTTTTTTTTTTTTTTTTCTCTTTTTAGTTTCTGTGACTAGTGCAGTCAATTTTGGCTGGTTGAAAACAAGGTCAGATGAGAAACAGCACCCTGTTAGAAAAAGGGATGCTTTTCTATTTTCACATACAATGTAGGCACAAGTGGTATAGGCACAAGTGGTATATACAGGAACAAGATGATGCTTACATTTGTTTGAGAGGAAAGAAACATCCTTAAACCTGATTTCTATCAAAATCTACCAATTTGTTCAACTGCTGTTTTTCTTTGTCTGGAACTCCTAAACATTTTATCCAGATTTGCGTGTACAAAGAATTTGGTTCACATTCATCTTGTGTTTATTAGGAGTAAGAAACTGAACTTTTATTGTGCCAATCCTGAATTAGTGAGCGAAGAGTGTGATTAGGAGTGAGGAGCTTGTGGTTGAGCCTTAAGTTGGTCATTGGTGAAGTGTCATGCCCTGTCCTGAGCCATTCCTCTATTGCCTCAAACTCGTATGAAAATCCATCTGCTGCAAGATGTGGATTCTTCATAACATCCTGCACACGGTAAAAGCTGACAAAATCAGTTCACTCATTTGCATGTTTGATCTTTATCCAATCTTTCTCCTACGTTTTACATTCTTCTATGACGACTTAAAACTTGCAGACGAGAAATTTTGATACAGGAAAGATAAACTGGGGAAAACTCAATTGCAACCTGATATATAGGACAGAAGAATACTCTTGGTATGTGGCTCAAGACTTCTGCGTTTTCATCTGCTTTGGTTGCCACAGCTAAGTCTCCATTTGTGACTAACTCATCAGCTTTTCTTCTAACCTTCTCCATCCATCTCATCAGTAACTTGCTGCAAAATTCCTTTTCTTGATTTTCACCACTACATAAGCAGCACTTCGCTATTCCACCAAGCTCAACAGCCAAATCCAATGGCCATTCTCCAGCCATTTTATCCAGGGATCCAACAAGCATAGTACTATCCATCAGTATTGCCTCTTCAGCAACCCTTGCCCAATTTCTTCCCGTGAGAAGTTGCAGAAGCAAGGTGCCAAAAGCTCTGATGTCTGATTTGATATCAGATTCATTTTGTTCCCACCCCTGCTTAAAACCATAAATTTTCGCTACATTGTTCTTATCCAGCAAGATTTTGGAGGGATTGAGGTTACCATGAACTATGGGTTTAGGCTTTGCCTTATGAAGGAAACTCAGGCCTGTACAAACCTCAGCTGCAATCCGTATTCGAGCATGCGAACTGAGTGTCAGCTTTCTTCCTTTATGGATCAGAGGGTTAGAGAATAACGCATCTCTTAAGCAACCATTTTGCATGTATTCATAGACAACACATTTTAGCTCAGTGCAGAATCCAATCATACCAAGGATATGAGGATGCCTAATGTGGCTAAGGAGCCTAACCTGCATTATGTGAAAGCATATAAGTTTCACTGCAAACCAGTTACTGAACAATTAAAGATCAGTAGTAAACAAAACCTCACCTTCTCTTGGAAAGCTTCTCGAGAGAGTGCATCAGCAGAATCACACAGTTTGATAGCTACTATTGTTTGATTGATGCGCCCTTTATACACATTTTCCCATTCTCCAGCTGATTTCAACCTCAGGAGTTCAGAAAAATCATCAGTGGCAGCTCTAATTTCTTCAGCAGTGTATTTTCTGTAATCAAAGTTAAAGTCACCTAATCTGTTAGCCATGATTATTGCATCTTTTTCTTTACAGAATTCAATTCTACGTTGCAAAACATCTCTTTGCCTTCTCAACTCCTCAATTCCCTGAATCATTTCAGCTCTACTGTGCACTGCCTTCGCTAGTTGCACATCGGCACGCGATTTTTCTAACGAAGACAATTGGAGCTTGTTTGAAAGCTCCTTCTGAAGTTCAAGAATTGAGTTGAGTTTAGTCCTCTTTTCCTCAACTTCACTGTGGAGTTCATAGATTTCTTCCTTCGTGATTTCCAGATCTTGTTGTAAACCAACCCTCTTTGCATGTTCTTCCTCCATGAGAAATTGAAGTTCCTCGGCCTAAGCACGGAATGAAAGCTTACTCAGGTTCTTGAGATAGTACAATGAGTAAATCAAACATGTTTTATATCAACGAGACCTGAATACAAAACCTTACCCTCTTAGTGCACAAATCAATGGCCCATTTCGCTTTTGTGCATCTCTCAGCATCGGCCGTAGCTGCTTCTTGATTATCACGAATCTTGACCCTCAAAGCTTCAATCTTTTCTGCTGCACCCTAATGATTCAAAAGTCAAAGAATGTAAACTTATTAATGAAGCAGTTCATACATGCCTCATACATAGAGTAGAAGCAATTCAATCTTCTGAAAAGGCAAGATTATAGAAGTAAGTTCTGACGTTGAATTTTGGCTGCTATTTTGCAACCAAACACCATCAAAATACAAATTAAGTCAAAAAGGCAGAACGGATAAGGTATAGAACTCTATTTTAGGGCGGACTAAACCTAATAAATCCACTTCCAACGCCAAATTGAATTTAAACCACCGAATTTTATGAAGTATATCAGTTTTTACCATATTCTCTGGCAAATTTAGCTCTCTTTGATCTCTAACCGAGGTGTCATCTGCAGTCTCAGGATCTTCTTCAGTATTGGATGTCAACAATTCATTGAAATAATGTTCAATCTCTTCAGTATACTTATCCCACTGATTAGGTGAACTAGTGCTAGCTGATGAAGGAGAATCAGAGTGATTTTTCCCACTGACATTTTCAGGGAACATTTTCCCAAGCCAACCTCTGAAACTAATCTTTTCTCTCAGCTTTGCAATCATGAATCCCTGCTCGTCCTCTACGATTCCTTCATTGTTTTCTTCCCTTAGAAAAACTTGTTTGCCTCCACAGATTACAGACAAGTTACAGAAACTGGGTTTTTGTCGATGGACTTGGAATGCTGCACTAATTGCACTCTTTGATTTCCTACATATTGATTAAAAAAAAAAAAATGTGTTTATCTAATCTCTGCAAATTCCCCCAAATGAATACAGATTTGGATAGAACAGGAGAAGACTAAGCAATGTGCAAACCATGATGAGAATCTCATGAATGAAAAGGCCATGACTAATTTGGTCATCCGAAGACTAGTTATCAGTTCTACCAAGACTTGTTGAAGGGGTTCATCACATAATCTGTCAATCTTGATTCCTTCAACTTTAACCTGTGAAAGAAACGAGAAAATCAGACCATAAAAAGGTTCAAGATTAAACCTCACAAGTGTACGTACTGAAAGTCTACGAATCAAACCTTGCCACAAAAAGCCATGTATCTGGCAAGAATCTTGTCGGTTTTCGCCTCCTCGGACTTATCAAGAACCTGCAGTTTCTCCTCACACACAGAGCTTGAAAGCATTTTTCCAACTACAAATCATCACACAAACACATGATGAGCAACTGCAGCTAAGAAGAAAAGGGAAAAAAAAAAAAAAAAAAACTTCACACAGCTTACTTGGTGTATAAACATAGTCTTTGGATATACTATTGTCAGCATAAAGAATCACCACGCTGACAGAACGAGAATTCCACCTCTTTAGTACCCATTCCAGTGTCGTGAACCCATCATGCAGATCAGTTCCAATTGCTACATAGATCTTCTCTACAGAAAGAGCTTCCATTTCCATCATGAAGAAGAAGGGCTCGTTCACTTTCTTGCACTTCGTGTATCAAGGGGAAAAGAAAAGACAAGGGCAAAAAAAAAAAAAATCTTTTATGGGAAGATGACATGATGTTGTGTCCAAGACTTCTGGCTTAGAGAGACAGATCACATGAAAGTGACAAAAAGTAATAATTCAGCTTCCTTAAAATCTTTCAAAAACCTTGTATGAATTAAAGAAAATGAATCTAATCTTAAAAGTGCGAAATTTTCTAAAAAGGGCAAAAAAAAAAAAAAAAAAGGAGAATAATGTGGTTTTGAATTTTGTTCAAAAGGGCATGTTAGCAATGCTTGATTTTCAAAAAAGGTTTGCCTTTTTGGAAGACAGTTCAGGTTTGGAATTCCATCTCTATCCAAATGATTTTTCTATTACCTAACAATGATGTAAATCATAGGATTCCTGATTCCATGCCTCCTCCTCCTCCTACTACTACTGATCATAAGTTGGTATAACTTAATTGATATAATATTTTTTATTTATTATCATATTTTATAAATTATTCAATTTTAAATAACAATAATTAAAGATCAAAAATATTTTTATAAAACATGAACTTTTATTTTAAAAAGATAAACAAGACAAGATAAAATTAGTAAGATTTTATTTTTACCTATTTTCTTATTTATTTTATATATATATATATATATATAAGTTTCAATTTTACCAACATTAACTGCTAATTTACTTGATGGAAGGGATTATTTTACTAAAATTAATAATATAAGAGATTTAAAAATAAATAAATAAATTTAGGGACCTAATAT
>JAXGGT010000170.1:14051-35428 GCA_035583425.1 Marsdenia floribunda | reverse complement strand
TATATATATATATATATTAACTTTTAAAATCCTAAACATTTTTAGGATTAGAAAATAAAGTCCTTTTTGATAAATTTGGTTAAAAAATTTTAAAATTAAGAATAATGATGATTGTAGTAAAAGTCCTATATTTTATATCAATTTTTACTTATTTTATTTATTTTTATTTTTATTTTTGGACTTTATTTCTATATAGGGTTATAATCGTCTCTTCGGTGAATGAAATAATGACTCAAATTTTAATAGGACAACTTCAAGTTATCCAAAAAAAAATAATAATAAGAATCCAAGATTCTAACAACCCCCAAGTTACAATTTTATTAAGATTATATTTGTTAGGTAGTCTTATTTAGGGATGACAATTAAAACTATATCTGATGGAGAAACTCGTATCTCAACCCGTTTTGATCAAAGAATTCTCATTTTGACTGGGTTTGGGGATAGGGATGGTGATTCCCCGAAAGAGAAAATCAGGAATGGAGGCGGGATGGGATTAACCTTCGATCCTCATCCCCGAAAATATATATATAATATTTAATTATATATTTATAATATAACAATTACAATAATTAATTATTTAAAAATTTAAAAATAAATTATATGAATTAGTGAAAGATTCTTATCATGACGAAAAGTTAAAAATGTTGTTTTTTTTTTTCTTATTTTATTTTAAAGTTTAATTTTATAATTTTAATTGTTTTTTTAAAAAATTATATTAAAAAATTTGTAAATACTTTATTTTTTTTCTTTTATGAAATTTATTTATTAATTTATTTATTAATAATTTAATTAAAAGTGAAAAATGAAAAAGAAAAAAATTAATAAGAAATATAATTGTGAAAAATCTAGCAATGATACTCGATCCCCGTTAGGGACGAGGATGGGATGTAAAATTAATTACCCGTAGGGGATGGGAATGGGGATGGAGAATATATATAGGAACCAGAATGGGGAAGGAGTCCCCCGCAAATCCACGCCTTGTTGCTCTTATTGAAACTCCTATAATTTTGTATTATAAATAAGCTCAAAAACATCATTAAAAAAAAAAAAAATCTCTTGCCATAAGACAGGATTAGGGTTATTGTTGTGTTTAAAGTTTTGTATTATTCTGTGATATTCATGCAATTTTTTAATTTTCATTTTTATTGCTACTAATGATTATTTTTCTAACTGATGATCAATTGCAAAAAATCGTTATTAAAATCACACCTTCGTTGAATAAAGTTTTCTTATCAACCCTACTAATCATTATCTATGGTAAGAATTACTTTGGATGATTCAACACCTATCAAATAAAGTTAAGAATAATTTGTAAATTTGGTCCCAAATAAATTTATTTTTTGCAAGTTTAGACCCACAATATTTTTTAACTTTTAAAGTCGTAAACTTTTTATCTTTATATCCTATTAACCCACACAAATCGTTAAATTTAAAAAAATAAAAATGATGAAATTCACTAAAGAAGACTTTAATTTCCAATACGTAAAAAAATAAATATTGTGGGACTAAAATTATCAAAAATATATTTATTTAGGATCAATTTCACAAATTATTCATTAAATTTTTTATATTTAATTGTACAAATTGTATTTAAAAGAAAAAAATATAAATTTAAAATTTAAAAAATACATGTAATTTAGTACTTACAAAAATTAAAATACACTTCTTTTTTTAGATAAAATACATTTTCATATATATATATATCCATTAATTGTTTAATCACAATCTATCATAAATTATTACAATTTTGTTTTGCTGAAGCTAGAAAAGTTATTACAATTTGTGAAAGAATTGTACAATTTTTTTTTTATTTAATTTTTTGAGAAATTGATCAAAAGTAATTATGACATAAAAAATTTTCAGGACCAAAACAATAAAAGTTACAAAGGCAAGGCCTTGGTGTAAAACCGGGATCTTGTATTGATAAATCAACTATACAATCAGGACAAGCCTGTACAAAAGAAATGCCACTGACTACCTAGAGCTGCTAGGAACCGACATAATAATCCCAAGCGGAGAACAACTTAAAGGATTTATCCAAAATAAATTTGGCTAACAAAACAGGTTTTAAACAAACATGTGGCCCCTGATAAACCTCTAAGATGTGGTGTCTCCAAAAGGCATGAACAACCTCCTTAAATGCATATTTCCAGCTAGGGAACCTGGCACCCCTGTCAGAGTGTGGGTGCAGGTTAAGCTGCAACCAATCAGCCATGGAGGAACAAGTCCAGAAGGTCGTATCAGGTCGTCTTCGAAGTAGAAATCGCCAAGTCTGTCTAGGACGGATGTAGTCCGCAGGCATGGAGTGGCGTCTCACTTACAGTCCCGCAGAGGACACAGACTGGAGTAGGTATTATGTGGCGCCGGTAGAGTTGGGCCATGGTGAGGAGTCAGTCATGCTTGGCCAGCCACATCGTAAAGGAAGGATTGGAGGGTCCCTTGAAGTCCCAAATAGTACTCCAGGATGCATCCAGGTACTCCTCCTGGTCTCGTCGTAAGAGCTGTCCCATGGATTATGAGGAGTATTGGCCCAAGGCTTCCAGCAACTAGCGAGGTCTGCTGTTCGAAGCTGCAGGTGAGGTAATAGGTTCGGGAACAATAGTCTTGCCTTCATTGCTTCATAAACTTGTTGAATGCTCTTCCACGTATGCAAGCAAGTTCCTTTGAGAGTACCAGCATCCTGGGCGGGCAGTAGGCCATACTTAGCCGTAAGGATTTTGGCCCACAGGGCAGTTGGGGAGTGCAGTAATCTCCAGCTGAGTCTGACTAATGCAATAAGGTTTAGCTGCTGGAGGTTACAAAAAACCCAAGCCTCCATGTGTCTTTGGAGCGCAGATGGTTTCCCATGCAAGAGTATGGCATTTCCATTCTCTAGGTGTTGACCCCAGAGGAAGGATCGATTAATTCTGTCAAGCTCATCCAAGGTACCTTTGGGAATTGAAGTTGTCTGCATGGCATAAAGAGGAACAACATTTGTGACTGTTTGGATTAATATGGCTCGGGCGCCTCTAGACAACTTCTTAAGCTTCCAACCTTCCAGTTTCTTGCGAACTTTGGACACCAAATATTCATAGCTGATTTTGAGGGCTCTACCATGCAGCAGTGGAGTGCCAAGTTAGGACCCCAAGTCCAAGGTGTGAGGCATCCCCACCACTCGACTGATTCGGGAAACGACATTAGACTTAGTATTCGAGGAGAACCATAATTTAGATGTCGATACATAAACTTTCTGATAAGATTCTGTACAAAAATCAGCGAGTATCTCTTCCATGATTTTAGCTTGCATCAACGAGGCTTCAACCAAATAGCAAGAGATCGTCAGCAAAAAAGAGATGTGATACTTGTGGCCCATTCTTGCTAGTTTTAATTGGTTTCCACCGTTTTTCATTCACAGCCACATGAATCCATTGACTTCCATGCACAGAACAAAAAGGTATGGAGAAAGTGGGTTACTTTGCCGGAGTCAGCAGGAAGGGGAGAAGGGATCAAGGACTTTACCATTCCATAAGATAGATAGCTGAGCTGAGGAGATGCAAAACAAAATTAGTGTTGAGAGCGAGGGTGAGAAGCCTACAGAGGACAGAACATGGCCTAAGAAGGACCAATTAATTCGGTTGTAGGCTTTCTCTAAATCAATCTTAGCAATGAATCCGCCATTTTAACCCTTACGCCTCCGCAAAGTATGGAGCACCCCTTGTACAACCACTATATTATCCGCCGCCTGCCTACTTAGGATAAAACTACTTTGGCTGTTCGAAGTCAGTTTAGATATGAGAGGCTTAAAGTGATTATCAATCACTTTGGAAATCACCTTAACCACGACATTACACAACGAAATGGGGGCAAAAGTGTGCCATCATCGCAGAGGGTGAATGTTTTGGGATCAAGTAGATAAGGGTCTTATTCATCTCGGCTGGAAACTTACAATTGCGAAAGGCAGTCTTGACAAGTTGCACAAGTGACTCACTTGTAAGCTCTCAAAACTTCTGAAAGAAGCTAGCTGAAATACCATCTGCCCCAAGTGCTTTCCGGCCATCCATTTGGAAAAGCGCTTGTTTGATCTCTAGGCTACTAACCTCACGGTTTAACTAACGTTTGTCTCGATGAGAAAGGGAGGGGAAGTTCCATTGGTTTGGATGGCAGTCCGAGGTAGCCTTTGCGGTGTAAAGGGCGGTGAAAAACTTCTGGGCCATATCCTCCAAGCGGAGAGGGCAGGATTGCCGTTCCTTGTTGTCATCTTTAAGTTGCAAGATATGATTCTTGCACCTTCTATTAATTATAGTTTGGTGGAAAAACCGTGTATTTTGTTCCCCTTCACAGTCACACTTTAGACTGGCTTTTTGCTTCCAAAATATATCTTCTTGGATCAAGAGCTCATTAAATTCAGAAACCAGCTTTGGATCCCTGCAAGTCGAGCTCTACATTTGTCCTTCCAGTAAAATAAGTTGGCAAAGACATCCCTTTTCCAAACTCTGAGCTGGTCTGACAGGTGGCGAATGATCTTCGCCAAGTGCCCTTTGCCCTCCAACCAGATTCTTTCAAGTAGTTTCGCAAAGGTGGGGTGACGAAACCACATTTCCTAAACCTTAAAGTTTGCTGTCACGGGGCCCAATCTGCACACTGAAGGGGCTGAAATCAGTAGGGGGTGATGATCGGAGAAGCCTCTCAGGAGGTGTCGGACCACATGGTTGTGAAAGTGGCTTCACCAGCCTGAATTGCACAAGGCCCGGTCTAATCTTTCCCGAATATTCGACAAAGGCAAGGCCTTGAATCCAAAAAAATACATTTTATTTTGATGAAAGTGGAAATACAAAAGAGGAAAATTGGTTGATTTGGTCCCTAATATTTCAATTATTGGTATGATTGATTTTTTTTTTTTTTATTTTTTATTTAATATGTCTCAATGTATAATAATTTGGTATATTTGGTTATTTCTTCTTAAAATTAACTTGCCAAAACAATTTGTAAAGAAAATGATAAAATACACCAATTTATTATACAGGCAAGACCTACATAAATAAAAAATTTAAAAAATAAACTAATTATATCAAAACTATATAAATATTAGGAACAAATTCACCAATTTTCCTAGAAAAAAAGAATGCGTGAATGATTTGATTTTCATATTCACAATCACAGCACCTCCTAGATTCCTGCCTTATATTCCTACTCTGCTATTATTCTCTATCCAAATTTTAAGTCTATTTTTTGGTTACCTGATTTTTCTCTCTCTAAAACCCCATTTCCATTTCTCCATCTCTTCACCGACAGATCTCCCCCCCTTTCATTATCTCCTAGGGTTTGCAAGTCTGTTTTCCCGTAGGAGAATAATGTATACATATTATGTATAAAGGGAGAAGTTATTATATTATGAAGGTTATTTCCTTTTTGTATTTTTGTTTTTTAAAAGAAGAGGGATTTGAGGATGAGGTTTTTTAACCCTTTGGGCGTGAAAGATTGAGCGGATGGTGGATTGGTTTGTTTTGAATTTTCTATGATTTTTGGTGTTTCTGGTGTCGAGAAGGCATTTTATGACACGGTTTTGGGGCGTGGGTTCAGGGAAGGAGAAATTACTGGAGGGAACAGGTGTATGAAGGAATTGGCTAAGTTTCTTGAGTACTTTCTCAATAATTCGAGGAGACCCAGTTGGGATTTATCGTTTTTGATTCGGAGCAGGGGCCGCTGGGGCAAATGTGGCTGACTTCTTGATCGAATTTCCATCCGTATTGATACAAAAGAACATAAAACTTTCCATTGGTTTGAGGCTTCGGCAGATTGCCATTAATAATGCAGCCTGATCATAGGAAAAAAGTGAGACCTTTTTCTTGAGAATTTCTGAAAATCTCAAATTTATTTTAATCAATAGAAGATACAAAATTTCCTCTCTTTTCTTTTGCCAAATATGGAGTTTGATGAGACCTTTTCGTTTTATTTATTGGAAGATGGATAATGTTGAGCTTTCGCAGTTTGGTGTTACGTTCCTGTACTGGGATAATAAATGCTACCTTTTTATTTTTCTTTATCTTAATTATCTTATGTGATTGCTCTCTTCTATGGAATCTGATTATGCAAGCAAAAAACAACAGAAAGAAAAAAGGATGGTTTTTTCCCCTTCATTTTTGCCTCCTCCTGAAATGGTTCATATTTGTCAATTAAGATTCAAGATTTTGATAATAATTTTTGTTACTTTAACTATTATCAATGTTTTTTTGATTCTGTGTATCGGATTTTTTGGGGGACTGGGTATTATGCCTCAAGAGAATTGAGGCAGAAGTGAACTTGCCAATCTGTGGCATGCTAGGTTAGGGGAGGATGATTCCTCAAATATTCTGTTTGAGTACAAAATCTCATGAATGAGATTAGGAAATACTCAAAGGTTTATGCGTTTCATCTGCTATTTCTGTTTTTTCTTTTGCATTTTTTTTTTCCTCTTTGACTTGTGAATAATTTGGCTTTTCTGATAAATGGCAGAGCTCTGCAGAGATGGAATTCTTCTCTGATTATGGTGATGCAAATAGGTATAAAATCCAGGAGGTCATAGGAAAAGGAAGTTATGGTGTTGTTTGCTCTGCAATAGACACTCACACGGGAGAGAAAGTTGCAATAAAGAAAATACACGACATTTTTGAACACATTTCTGATGCTGCTCGAATTCTCCGTGAGATAAAGCTTCTTAGGCTTCTTCGGCATCCAGACATTGTTGAAATTAAGCACATCATGCTTCCTCCTTCAAGGAGAGAATTTAAGGATATTTATGTTGTATTTGAGCTCATGGAGTCAGATCTCCATCAAGTTATCAAGGCTAATGATGACTTGACTCGGGAGCATTATCAGTTTTTTCTCTATCAATTGCTTCGTGCTTTAAAGTATATCCACACAGGTATATTAACCCCATCTGACCTGTTATTACTTTTTAGTTGAGTTTTTGTTTTCATGCCCGGTGGAATAATGTATTCCTTCGATTTGCATTATACCTCTCCTTTTTCTGAAAATTGTATGCCATATAATTTCACTTTAAGATTCATATGTTATTGCTGAATGCTATCATTTTTGGTGTGTTATTTTACTGCTAGTTCTGGTAGGGGCTGGTCAGGCCTTGTTCCTTGTTTATATATCTGATGATACATATTTGACTATGGCTTGTTCCTTGTTTATAAATGTGATGATTACATATTTGATTACAGCTAATGTTTATCATCGAGATTTGAAACCGAAAAATATACTTGCAAATGCTAATTGCAAACTCAAGATTTGTGATTTTGGCTTGGCCAGAGTTGCATTCAATGACTCACCAACAACAGTATTTTGGACGGTAAAGAAGCTGATTTACTCTTGTGACTACGTATTTTATCTTTTTCAATTCTATTTTTTCATTTTTTTTTTTAAGATTTGACTCTAATAGTGTGGCTACGAATGTTGTGAAATTATAGGATTATGTAGCGACGAGGTGGTATAGAGCTCCAGAATTGTGTGGCTCTTTCTTCTCCAAGGTATGATCCTGTCTTGCTTTCTTGTGGTATTCAGGAGATATAAATCCATGATTTAAATCACTAAGAAGGATGTATCTTTAGTAAGTATAGTGATAATTTGGCATTGATAATTCAACCATGAAAGAAGTGGAATTTTGGACCACTGTGTTTGTAATCTGCATGCACTTGCTTTCTGATCATATAATGAATATTGGCTTACTGCTTCTGTTGGATGAATATGGTGGTATCTTTAAAGAGGTGGTTGCTTCAAGTGATCTTTTTAGCCTTCATATACAGAAAGAGACGATGGATTTATTTGATATTTGTTATTTTTTTCTTTGTTCTCCATATAATTTTCTATTCTTAATTAATCTACTCCTCTTGATGTCCTTTCGTTCAAAACTAATGATAATGTACAATCCTGCATTTTGCATTTTCATATGGTTATTTTCCTGAAAATACACAAGGATACAAATCAAGAAGTACATTTATGGCTAAGTGATTGGATAGAGTTAGACTGAGTGTGAAGTTTATTTGGATACTCCTATGAAGAGTTTTCTCTATTAATGTTGGATAAAAGGAGCCTTGTTTCGCTTATATGTTTGGTGTTTGTTGATTGTTATTGCAGCTTTTAGTTTATTTAATTATTTTTGTTTATGATTTACAGAAATTTGATATTTGAATAACATAGTGATGAAAGAAAGAATTGATTCTCAGCTGTTGTTCTTTCTTGTTTGGTGGGTGGGTAATTTGCCTGTCTATGGTATTCATGAGGTCAAAGTGGAATATATGTCTCCGACTTTGTCTATGTAGTAAAACCATGGTTGGCCCCCCTGATTTCTTAAATATCAGATTCAAAATGTGCAATTCTGTCAAGAGATTTTCTTAAAAATTTCTTTCTGTGGAGCAATTTTAAGTTCTTTTAGGATTTTCCTTTTCTCTAATAAATTTTCAGTTTCATATATTTTGATGAAATGTTTTTCTGAGCTTAGGTTGTCACAGAATCCTCAGAAATAAATTTGAGATTGAAACAGTGCTTTAATTACAAATTAAAGAATTGAAAGAAAAAAATTTCTCAGTTATCCATGTGTCAATTATAGGAATAACAATCTCATAGGTTTATTATAGTTGATACTTGCCATATCCATTTGCCAAGATTTTACCATGACTGATTTGCAAGATGTGGACCTATCACTGCTTTGGGCAATTTATTTATTTATTTGTTTGTTTTTTGTTCTTGTTTCTAAAGTCACCATATAGACGTTTGTTGTGCCTGTTTACTTGAACTCAAGCTGATATTGTTTTTTTGACCTTGCTGCCCTCTTCTGTGATATCTACCTGCAGTACACTCCTGCAATTGACATATGGAGTATAGGCTGCATCTTTGCTGAGGTCTTGACTGGGAAACCACTTTTCCCTGGCAAAAATGTTGTTCACCAACTGGATTTGATGACTGATCTGCTGGGGACACCTTCGATGGATACCATTTCTCGGGTCAGCCACTACTGTATTTGCTTAGAAATTGATTTTGTTTAGGTTCTTAGTATTGTAGATGCATGCTACATATTTGATAGGTTGTTCAATATTAGTAACTCTCTTTTCTATTTGGTTCAGGTACGAAATGAAAAAGCCAGGAGATACCTTACTACCATGCGGAAAAAACAGCCTGTGCCTTTTGCTCAAAAGTTTCCAAACACTGATCCTTTAGCTCTACGACTGTTGGAAAGGTTACTTGCTTTTGACCCAAAGGACCGGCCTACAGCTGAAGAGGTTTGTCATCAAATCATTTTTCAGTTTGAAATATTATTATATCAAGGCTTTGGCAGTTCCTGTTCTCTCTTCTTGGAATTTCTACTCAGTATTTGATAGTTTTTGGTGTCTGAATGATATGCTAAGATGAAAGATAAAGATCTAGAAGTCCTAATATTTTTTTGGTTCATGTCAGGCGCTAGCAGACCCCTATTTCAAGGGACTGGCCAAAGTTGAGAGGGAACCATCTTCTCAGCCTATTTCCAAGATGGAGTTCGAGTTTGAGAGGCGTAGGGTGACAAAAGAGGATATACGTGAGCTAATATTTCGTGAGATATTGGAATATCATCCTCAGCTGCTGAAAGATTATATGAATGGAGTTGAAAGGGCAAACTTTCTCTATCCTAGGTATAAACAATATACTCTTGAATTTGATGTTAATTAACTATAGCTTTACTCTTGGTTACTTGTTTCCTGATCTTTTTTCATATTTGCACCTGTAGTGCTGTTGATCAGTTCAAGAAACAGTTTGCTCATCTTGAAGAAAATGGTGGTAAAAATGGCCCAATGACTCCATTTGAGAGAAAGCACGTCTCACTTCCCAGGTAATTTTGAGTCTTGGTCTGTCTATTCTCTTTGTTTGTCTTGTGTTCCTTTAGTTTACTTTTGAGTATGATTTTCATCTAGCAATGAATGGAAGTTTATGGCTTTGGCTGTTGAAGTTGTGGCATTTGTGCACTCAAATATGATATTGTTGGTTGTCTTGCCCAACCTCTGGCACCACCCAAAATTGGGTAGCAATTGACTGTGGAAATCTGATTTTGGTAGGCAGTTTCCTCCTAATAAAGCATATGATAAATAGTTGATCAATTTAATCTTATTGTTGGATCGATTACAAGTTAATTTGGACTCAAATTCATAGGATGTTTACAAGATTTCCTTGCTTCCGCGGAATGGCCTGAACATTTCGAATTTATCATTGTAAGGGGAAACTAATTATGTTTGGTCCCACTAAAAGTAAAACTTTGTTGGACTTGTCTTAAAATATTGTATTTGATTCCTATTTAGTTGGTGCAGATACAACAAATCTTTTTAATATTTATTTGGGTAAAGTACTTGTTAATAGCCTTAAACTACAGGACGCTTGACACTAGTGTGAAAATCAATTGCCAGTTTCAACATGGACAAATTTCATAAAAAATACAGTACTCGCTTGTCACTTCTGTTACTGAATAGTAGAGACAAATTTGGGATGTTAATCCCTCTTTTTGGGATGTTCCTGACCTGCCTTTTTATACACATCATATATATACGTTATCCCATGTAGTTATCAAGCCATCAGCAGATTTAGCACAAACAAAATTTTGTTGTTTTAGGTGTTAGGTTTCTGTCAATCATGATTATAATAGCTAATGCGAAGTAGCATGGTTGTTTTCTGAGTAAGTAATAGTCCACTATAACCTGTGTCATATCTCCTGATGTGTTTCATACAACTCTTTAACTATGTTAAATTAACACACTACTTACCTATGTTTTTTCGCATGCATTTGGGAATTTTTTGTTCTTAATGATTGTCACACAGAATTCATGTCTCATCTTGCAGGTCTACTGTTGTACATTCAAGTGCAGGCGCTCCTAAAGAACAATCAAGAGTAGTAAATAGCAAAGATTGGCAGATGGGGGAGGAGCTATGCAGTAGAAACCCTCGAGATTCTGATGGATTTCCTGTTAATATTTCAAGAACCCTGCAGGCACAACAGAGGATTTCTCAAGGTGAAGTTACTTAAGAGGCTTGATTTTTAATTGATCTTTCCTTGTCTCTTTTATAATTTTTAGCTAATCTGCATGAGAAAGGACAATTTCAATATTCTGATGACACCTCTTTGCCACTCTAATTTGCAGCCAAACCAGGAAAAGTGGTGGGTCCAGTTTTACCATTTGAGAACGGGAATGTTGTCAAGGAAGCATATGACCATAGAGCATTTGTCAGGAACACAATACATGTACCCCATGTTAATCCTCCGGCATATTGCTATCGTGGAAATGGTTCAGTAAAGCAGGAAAAATCAATGGAGACAGAAAGGATCTCTTCACAAACAAGACAATTGCCTCAGTGTGGCATTGCCTCTAAACTAGCTCCAGATATAGCCATAGATATTGACAACAACCCATATTACGTGACACGAGCTGCAGTAGGAAACGTCCATGTTGATGACAGGATCACAATTGATACAAATTTACTGCAGGCAAAATCTCAATATAGTGGAATAGGTGTTGCAGCAGCAGCAGCTGCTAGTGCCACCGGCAGAAAAGTGGGAACGGTTCAGTTTGGCATTTCTAGGATGTATTAACAGAAGGCCTAGTGTAGTAGGTATGAGTGCAAAGTTGGGGGTACATAGAGAGAGAGAGAGAGAGAGAGAGAGAGGAACCTGGCTCCTTCTTGGAGGAATAGTCTCCAGAAGCTAGAAGTGGATGTTGTTGGGTGTACATAAATATAATGGTGGTTGTGGGGTGTGCGGTGTGGGTCCTCTTCAAAGAGCCACCTTCTTTAGAGCTGTCAGGAGACACAAATGTTTTGGCTTTTGGTGAAATACTGCATGTTATTGAAATGATACTTCAGTTTCTTGTTTGGGCCCCTGTTTGTTAGAGCATGTGGCCACCTTAACAATTTCGTCCCCTTTAACTTTGGATGATTCTGTGAATTCTGAAAGTTTCCTTCACTGAAGACAGTAAGGAATGGGAGAATCCGAGTAAAAATTTAACCAGCGGACATTGAATTAAGCTCTGAATAGGAATCCCGAGTAAAAGGGGTGTCCATTGTCCATTGAAGACAGTAATAGTTAGTCCTTGATGGAAATTAGTAGCGGCTTGCTTTGTTACCCTTCTGTGGCCGAGTCCCCATGTACTCTCCTCGAAACTATGGAATAAATTCTTACCCTTCTGTGCAGTGCAGCCATTCGTGGTCTAGTCTCCTACCCATTGCAGAGTAACTCAGGCTTTCCGAATTGCCCCAGAGAATTTGAACTACCTATGCTGGCATACCAGTAGCACTGTGAGAATGATCCTTCATCATGTGCAAGTAATCAAAGTCAGGAGCTGACTTTCTTAAATAGAAGAGCATGTGGCAATCCCGAAACAATTTTTGCATAATGATTGTTGTTGAACAAAAAATGAGTGTCCTCTTGTTCTACGTTATGGCATGTGGGGCTACAATAATGTCACGCCACCTGAGGTTCACATTGCATAGGAGAGCAATGGCTTAGTCGCCATGCAAAATGCTGAATCTTCGAGGGCACCTTCAAGTTCCATATTAGTCACCTTGGATCTGTGTCTCACGCTCCTTTATTTAACCATGAGTATATATGGAGATGATACCATGAATTGGCTTGAGGGCGTATAGTTCCAAATAAGATAATCCTCCACTCCCCCTCTTGGACTAAGATTTCGATCTACTCCACAGAAATGCACATCAACAATGAACTGCCCCTCTTTTATCTTTGGTTGCTCGTCGCCACCATAACTTTCTGATGACTCCTGTAAATTCTGGACATAATCCTTTGGGTAGGTAATACATGGTGGAATTGCTTGGAGTACTACTTTGATGATCCCTCTTAGACAATAATTTCTCCTTCCAACCCTATCTCTCTTTCCATAATCTGTTCGAGAGAAAGGAGAAAAGCCCCCACTTAGAACATCCAACCAAACAAAGTAGCTTCAAATAACCTCTGTAACCCTCACTATGCTTTATACCAAGAGCTTGGATTACCTCCTCTCTCCGACCCTCTGGTACCGTCTTTGAGAAACGCATAGAAGATTTCTTTGAATCTTCTGATGTCTCAATGTTGTCTCATACTGTGTAGGGAAATTGATTGATTTATTCTCCAATCTTTCAATTATTGGTGCATTTGATCGTATTTTCTTTTTTTTCTTTTTTTATTTAATAGTCTATAAATTAAAGAGAAATAACTTGAATTTCAAATTCAAACATTGTTTTTTTAATTAATTACTTTTCTATTTTATGCTATTTACAAGAAAATAGAAATATATTAAAAAAAAAAAATTGGAGAAAGAAAGTTAAGGCAGTTTTTCATTGGATTGAATAAAATTTTTTTAAGAAGTTTTAAATAAGTTATTTTAAAAATAAAAATGAAAAAAAAAAAAATTAAGATAGATGAAAAATAAATAAGGTCTAAAAATAAAGAGTCGAAAGAAAAGTGAAAAGATTTAAAAATAATATTTTATTTATTGTTAAAAGATAAAATTTTAAAATTATAAACCAAATATAAAAATTAATTAAAGTTATAAAAATTAATTGAAATCAAAATATCAAAAAAAAATAAAAAATTAGAATAGTTAAAAAAAAAAGAAAAGAAAAAGAATAGTAAACCTTAATTACAATTAAGCTAATAAAAAGAAAAAATAAAAATTTCTAGAAAGAGCTATTGTAATCTTTTACATATAATAGAAAACCTATATTATTGAAACTTATGTTCTAAGTTATCAATACAAGCATGGTCATTTATAAGAAATCAGTCTAGGTCCATTTTAAAAGTGCTTCATTGAATATTGATGGTTTAATGCATTAGTAGTATATTCCTTATTTATTTATTATATTGTATTAAAATTACATTTGTTGTTATATATTTTTTAATATTTCGTTAATTAATATTTTATAACTAATATTTATTAATATTTATAAAAATAATGTATAATTAAACTTATTTTAATCTTTTAAATTTAAAGATGTTTCTCATTTGAAAAATTAACTTGAAGTATTTAAGTGAAACGAACCACACCATTGACTACCACTTTATTTTTAGAGAATATATTATTATATTTTTATTACACTTTCTCTTACAATAATATGTCACTTATGCTTCTTTATTATATTATTATTGAAAATATAATAATCGATATAATAGAGAGTATCATATGAAATCACATCTATAAAATTAGGATAAACATAAATTAACTTTAACGTTAATATTTTATTTATTACTCTTCATTCATTTTTATTTGTTCCTCGACAAAATTTAATATCTTTTTAATAAAATATTTCTTTTGTTCCAAAGCATTTAGTCTATGTTTAATTTTGCTCAACGATGTTAAAAAATCATCAAAGCAAATAGAGTTATAATACAAAATGATTAATATATCTTAAAAAAAAATATTTAATAATTTGTTAAAAATATAACAAAAAATAAATTAAATAAGGATAATTTGATAAAAACAACAATAAATGACTTCTTTATATATAATATAGACAAGATTTTTAGGATGTAAGTAAAATAAATAATTGACAAAAATTTTTAAATGAAAAGAGATTGTAATTGAATTATCTTTAGATTTATTTTACAAAGAAAGAAAAATGTAGATTATGTCACTTGTTATTGAAATATTTATATACATATATAAATTAAATTTCTTTATTAAGTAAATATTCAATCAAGATTTTCATATCTTCTTGTAAGTATTTTTTTTACCTAATCTGGGTTGATTTATTTTAAATTGAATACGTTCTCCTAATGCATTTAAGAATTTTTGTTAAAATGATCATTTTATAACTTATAATACACTTTTTTTTTTTGTTTTTTGCGATATAAATTTATATTATACCGCAAATACTTATGTGCAATATAAATAGATATAAGAATATATGTATATATTTTATTGTAGAGAGTAATCGGTTTTGGCATTTTGTTTTCTCATTTTTTCTCTTGGGTGACATTCAATGTCCAATTTCTTTTTTTCTTTTATTTATTTATTTGGAAATAAAAACCTTTTAGGTTAATTTGGCCTTTGCTGATTAGTTGCCTGATACCATTTGGAGATAAAAGCAGAGATTCTTGATTTATTTTCTAATCACTGAATAAATAAATAATTTAATTTATTTATGTGAATAAATAATTGGTATACTAGATCAAGGCAATGAATGGTAATTATGAGAGCAATTATGGTTCCAAAGACGATTGAATATTCTTATACTGATTCACATAGATTAGTCCTATAAGGCCAAATGATAAGTTGAGAATGGATCACATACACAGAAAATTCTTGTTGATCTAATATGTGCTTAAGTTAATATGTGATTAAGTAATATCAGATTTGTCTTGAATTTTGTTTGGATGCAATCTATGAAGCAATTATATTAGCATTGCTTGTTTGATTCATCTTTGCCAAGTAAATTGTCATGACTGATTTCTAGAAATAGGAGACATTATCTTTCAGTGTTGAAGTTCAGTAAACTTTGGTTTTATTGTTTTGCCCAGGAGTGCAAAAACCTAAGTGTGGGGGATTTGAAAACATGTAGATTTATACATTTTGGACCCTTTATAATTAGTATTTAATACATATGTTCTACAATTCTTAGGATTTTTATGTGTTATTTGGATTATTATACTTTAATGGGTTGATATTAAATTATTGGACTTTAATTATGCTTTTGTCTTATTTCAGGCCCGACTCCAAATAACATCGAAGAATTAGAATGGGCCTCATATTTCAGCTTTGTTTATGCCCAATATCCAAGCAAACTTGGGCTAATATTGGAGAGGCCCGTGAAGACAAAAAAAGAAGAGAGGAAACCCTAAGAGGATTAGGGAGAGGCAGACTAAAAAGAGAAAAAAAAAATTAGATTACACCTAAGCTCGAAATTAGAGAAGAGAGGCAAGATCTGAACAGAGAGATTTTTTCGGAAATCATGACAGCTTAAACATCTTGTAATCAGTCTATGGGAAGATGCTTCCAAGGCAATTTAGAGTTCCAGAACGTCATTGATATCGGGTTGTAATTTGAATTTTCATATTTGTTTTCGTTAGCATGAGATTGAATATTTAATCAATTGATTGGATTTTCTTGAGATTGAACTTGGTTTTATTGGCGATTGTTAATTTATCATGTGTAATAATCTCCGTTTCATTGTTTTTCAAATCTGAATTTTTCATGGATTGATGGATTACCTTGAGGTTTACAGGTCGTAGATTAAACATGAGTTGATGGATTAGACAATTTTTTAGGAAATCTATTAATGCTTAATTGAATTCTAACAGGTTGTTAGTAGGTGATCGGATCTGATTTGAGATTCCAACTTAGAATTCAATCAAGGGATTAGAATTGCAATTCGAGAATATTAGGAAGAACAAGGAAGAATTAAATTGGAGCAGCAAACCTAGGCTGATTATGTTTTCTCATTATAGTTTGCATTCAAATTCATTTAGTTTAATTGTTTTGTTTGAACTTTTCGTTACATATTAAATTCTCTCCCCCCCCCCCCTTTTTAATTTGGATTGAGATTAGTGGTTTCTGAATATGATTTAACAATTAGGGCTTCTTTGGGAGATGACCTGGTGAGCACTATATTGCTTTCTAGTTTTTTAATTAATCTTGCCTGGTTTGACGACAGCCGCGAATTTAATCATTACCAAGATTTTGGCACCGTTGTCGGGGATGCCAATAGTTGTTATAATCAGAGTAGGAGATCATTAATTTATTGATATAATTAGTTGACATTCAGTTCTGCTTTCTGTGCAGAATTTGGAAATTTCGGTTTGCGGGTATTGTTCATCAAGGAGACCGGTTACTGTTCAAATCAAAAGTTTTGTTCTCCGATTGGGATGAAATTTGGTATCCAAGGGTTTTTAAGTCTTCTAAGCAATACACATGGTCTATGGACCATGATGTAGGCCGAATTTTTGCCAAATTCCATCGTTTTGACCACTTTTTTGAATTTTTAGATATTTTTTCCCTGATTTTTCATGTTTTTCATTGCTGTTTAGTTTCATTTTCAATAGTTTTTGTGTAATTGCATTCTATTTCACTGATATCTTTGCATGACTAGATCCTCCACAAGTAATTTGGTTGAATTTGATCTAGAGATAGACATGACTTTTCATAAGCAAGTTAGAATTCATCAATACAAAGATAGGGTAGAGATAGAACCTTTTGTTGTTGAACTTGTTAGATATTTACAGGATAGTTTTGAATGTGACTTTGAGCAATCTACAAATTTTGAAATCATGGCAAATAATAATAATGATACTAAGACACTTAAAGAATTAGCAGCATCTAATGTGAATCTACAACATAACTGCATAACATATCCTGAAGTGCATGCTAATTTTGAGCTTAAATCTAGATTGATACATTTGTTGCTTAAATTTCATGGACTTGCAGGTGAAGATCCTCATAAACATCTTAAGGAATTCCATATTGTCTGTTCCACCATGAAGACTCAAGAAATTCCAGAGGAACAAATTAAGCTTAGGGCATTTCCCTTTTCATTGGATGGAGCGTCAAAGGATTGACTTTATTACCTTCAACCTACTTCCATCACAATCGGAATGATTTGAAGAGATCATTCTTAGAGAAGTTCTTCCCAACATCAAGAACTGCTGCCATCAAGAAGGATATTTGTGGCATCAGACAGAATTATGGTGAGATTTTACATGAATACTGGGAGAGATTTAAGAAGTTGTGTGCAAGTTGTCTTCATCACCAGATTAGTGACCAGTTGTTGATTCAATACTTTTATGAAGGTCTTCTACCCATAGATAGGAGCATGATAGATGCAGCTGCTAGAGGAGCTCTAGTGGATAAGGCACCCACTGCAGCCAGGGATCTGATTGCAAATATGGCTCAGAATGCACAACAATTTGGTACCAGATCAGGAGGCACCACTAGGCAGTGAATGAACTCCAATCGTCACCTGACTAGCAGAGAATGGAGAACAAAATAGAAGAGTTAACATGTTTGGTCAGACAATTAGCATTAAGACAGAAGCAAATTCCCGCCACTGTCTGTGGTATATGCACCTCATCCATGCACCCTACAGATCAATGTCCTCAACTGCAGGATACCACTGAGACCTGTGTTGGAGTTTTTCCCGCTAGGCCATTCCAACAACAGCAACGGTCGAGATATGATCCCTTCTCCTCAACATATAATCCTGGGTGGAGAGAGTATCCAAATCTGAGGTATAAAGTCACTTCTAGTCAGCAGCTACAACAACATAACCAGCCAAGATATAATTTTCCTGGATCAAGAAGCCAGCAACAACAAACAAGGCCGTTCCAACCACAACAACCTTCAAAACCTGAATCCAGCCTTGAGGATTTAGTGAAGCAGGTGGCAATCAATAGCCTTCAATTCCAGCAAAGGACTGAAGCTAGCATTCAGAATTTGGAGACACAGATTGGTAAACTCGCCACCTGCATTAATGAGATAAAAGGCCAGGGATTCAGATAGTTACCATCCCAATCTGTACCTAATCCAAGAGGTAATTAAGTACTGTTACTTTGAGAAGCGGGAAGGAGTTAAAAGATCCAACAAATTCTTCAACAGAATTGGTACGAAATGATGAGCATCTCCCTTCAAACCAAGCATCAAATCATGAACCAAAAGTCGTAGATTCCACCCGTAGACCCCTACCATTTTCGAATAGAGTGACTCAGTCCAAGAAACATGCTGAGGCAGAATTGAAAAAAGAGATCATGGATACATTCAAGAGAGTAGAGGTGAACATCCCCTTATTAGAGGCCATCAAGCAGATTCCTAAGTATGCTAAGTTCCTGAAGAATTGTGCACCAACAAGAGGAAGCAGAGGGGGAATGAGAAAATCAGTTTGGGAAGAAATGTGTCAGCATTGATTCAACCAGCAATGCCCACCAAGTGCAAGGATCCTGAGACATTTACCATACCCTGCACTATAGGAGAACTTCAGTTTACTAATACTATGTTGGATTTAAGTGCTTCAATAAATGTTATGTCTTTCTATGTTTATTCTTCCTTGCAGATTGGAAATCTAAAATCTACAAGTGTAGTGGTTCAACTTGCGAATAAGAGTACAAAATATCCTACAGGAGTCCTGGAAGATGTTCTGGTAAGAGTGAAAAATATCATATTTCCTGCTAATTTCTATATCTTAGAGATGGAAGATAACAAGGCAAATGGACATGTACCATTAATTCTAGTTAGGCCTTTCTTGAAAACTGCTAAAACTGTGATTAATGTGCATAATGGTACTTTAACCATGGAATTTGGTGATGATGTTGTTCATTTCAATATACTAGATGCTATGTAACATCCCTCAGAGGATCATTATATTTTTCAAGTAAACATGCTAGACTTGCCATCGGAGGATTTATGTTTCGATGATGTGTGTATTGACTTATTTTCTGCATTTCCTGATTTCATTGGCTTAGATGATACTATTGCTTGTTCTTACTGCTATGTTGGATCTGATCAGTGTCATGCATGTTCTATAATTGAGGTATGAAATGTGTTCAACATGACGAAATTCCTCATTCAGGTTCTATTAATTTGTGGATGACAAGTGTTGTAGTGAACAGGTTGAAAGCATCATAGAGATAACACCCACAAGGATAGTTCCTTTCATTCAAAAATCACCCACACTAGAGTTTAAACCTTTACCAGATAATCTGAAGTATGCTTATTTGGAAGAAGGAGATAAATAATCAATGATCATAGCCAACAACTTCCAACTTGAGCAAGAAGCTAAGTTGCTTAGTTTATTACAGGATAATAAGAGAGCAATTAGCTGGACACTGGCAGACGTCCCTGGGATTAGTCTTTCCACATGCATGCATAGGATCCATTTAGAAGATGGAGCTAAAACAGTAATGCAAACTCAAAGAAGGCTTAACCCCATGATTCTGGATGTTGTGAAGAAAGAGGTGAGTAAACTACTTTCTGCTGACATTATTTACCCTATTTCTGATAGCAAGTGGGTGAGCCCAATATAGGTTGTTCCAAAGAAGACAGACATCACAATCATAAAAAATGAGAAGAATGAACTTATCCCTACTAGAGTGCAAAACAGCTGGAGAGTTTGTATCGATTATAGGAGATTAAACCAGGCTACAAGAAAAGATCATTTTCCCCTCCCATTCATCGATCATATGCTAGAACGGTTGGCAGGTAAATCACATTTATGTTTCTTGGATGGATTTTCATGTTATCACCAGATTCATATAGCCCCAGAGGACCAGGAAAAGACCACATTTATTTGCCCATTAGGTACGTTTATATATATAAGGATGCCCTTTGGACTTTGCAATGCTCCAGGTACCTTCCAACGATATATGGTTAGTATTTTCTCTGATCTTTTGAAACATTGTATGAAAGTATTCATGGATGACTTTACAGTTTATGAGACTTCCTTTGATGAATGTTTAGATAACTTAGAAGCTGTTTTGCAGAGGTCCATTGAAATGAATATGGTGTTGAATTTTGAGAAGTGTCATTTCATGGTAGAACAGGGAATTGTGTAAGGACATGTTATTTCTAAGGATGGTATTCGAGTGGATAAGTCTAAGGTTGATATTATTGCTTCTTTACAATATCCTACTTGTGTACGAGATATACATTATTTTCTTGGTCATGCAGGTTTCTACTGGAGATTCATCAAAGATTTCCGTAAGAATGCACTTCCTCTTTCACGATTATTACAGAAGGAAGCTAATTTTATCTTTGATGACCCCTGCAAGGCATCGTTTGATGACCTGAAAAGGAGACTCACTTCCCCACCTATCATTCAATCACCGAGATGGGACTTTCTCTTTGAATTGATGTGTGGTGCCTCGAATTTTGTTGTGGGGGCAGTTTTTCACAAAGAGTGGACATAATTTCTCATGTGATAGCATATGCTTCTAGAACTTTGGATTCTACTCAAGCCAACTACACTACTACAAAAAAGGAGTTTTTAGCCGTAGTGTTTGCTTTAAATAAATTTCCTCCTTATTTACTTGGTGCTAAAGTGGTTGTTTATACTGATCATACAGCTTTAAAGTTTTGCTAAAAAAATCTGAAGCAAAAACCAAGACTCATACGATGGATGCTACTTCTCCAAGAATTTGACATTGAGATTAGAGACAAGAGTAGGGCAGAGAATCTGGTAGCAGATCATGTGAGTAGGTTTATTCAGCATTCTGATGATTTAGATCAAATACCCCTCGGAGACACTTTTCCAGACGAACAGCTTTATCAACTAGAAGTTAAGGATCCTTGGTATGTAGACATAGTTAATTTTCTAGTTGCACATGAGATTCCTACACAATTTAGTAGACATCAAGTTAATAAACTGAAGAGTGAATCTAAATATTATGTTTGGGATGACCCATATCTGTGGCGTATGTGTAGTGA
>JAXGGT010000170.1:2353-13951 GCA_035583425.1 Marsdenia floribunda | reverse complement strand
GATTTTATATATATGTATATATTATGTATATAATTAAGAAAGTATATATTATAGTCACTATTTTATTAATTTGTATCAAATTTAATATTTACTAAATAATTATTATAATTTTTTTTAATTTTTTTTTAAAAAAATTACTACTATAATTTTATTTTATATAAGTATATAATTAAAAATATTATATATATTTTGTTGGGACGAGGATGGGAGCAGGGTTGGGGATCAATGATTAATACCATCCCCGCCTCCATCCCCTATTTTTTATTTTGGGGAATCACCATCCCCATCCCTGAACTCGGTCAAAACAGGGATTCCCCGATCAAAACGGGTCAGTATATGAGTTTCCCATCGGGTATGATTTTAATTTCCATCCCTAATTCTAATATAATGCAAAATGGAAACATAATTAAACAATGGATGGAAATCCAAATGTCAATCTGGCAACAGAATTGCCGGAGCAGGAGATGGGCGGCAATTGATCCAAGAAAAAAAAAATTGTACTTCCAATGTACAACGCATTATCAAAGTTAGAGAAGAAAATTAAATGATCATATAAACAAGTGGTAGTAAATGTGTGCGTGGCAGAAACACAGGATTTGTTAGGTCTGACCACATTGAGTCCCAAATGCCCTACAACACCAAAAACATCACCCCCTTCCTAAATCACCTCAAAACCGCCGACTGCTGTTCCCTTCTTGGAAACACCGCCACCACCACAAACACCACCTAGCACCACCGGTCGGTCTACCGCCGCCACCATCACCACCGCCCTGGCCCACACCCGTTATTAGCAATGCTTTTCTTTTTTCCGTTTTTTTTTCTCTTGAGGGTCCCGTCGAACAAAGTGAGACGTGGCCTCTTTAAATACAAGTGATTGTACAAAACGTGGCCTCCTTCAAATAAAGTCCACCAATCATCACGTGATGCTCACCACCTCACAATGTGGGGATTTAGAGATTTTATTATACAAATAAAGGTTTTATTATTCTATTTCATTGAAGATTAATTTTCCAGTATCTTTAATCCAGAACGAATGTTTTTATATAAAGAAAAATATTTCTCATTTATTATTTACTCATAATAATATTAATAATCTAAATTTAATAATTTACAAAAAATAATTATTTTGGTGATAGTAACTTTACTTATAACCACGAAAAGTAATGAATTTAGGTCATGCTAGAGACCACGAAAGGAGTTCCTTTCGTGTTACTTATGAAGGCAAGTTGCGAACTGAAAAAATTAATAATCTCTTTCTCTGCTAAAAGCACAAGGATGCAGTAAGTAAATCAGAGGGAATGAATTTGCCTTCAAAGTTGAGTGATGCAGGCCGTTTCAATGGCAATTACATTAATCACGCTGTTGTGGGCCTATTGAGGGCTCTTTTAGTGGCCTCTTGAGATGCCCTCAGTTATGCAACCTTCCTTTAGAGGCATAAGGTCTAGCACACCATACTTTTCTTTGAGTGTGGAGATAAAATTTTCTCTAGGAACAATAAAACGCATAAAGGTTTCAATTTTATGAGTTGTATTCTTACCCTTTCGCCTGTGCTCTTTTTATGGGGAAGAACGACGGTCTCTACTTTTTAAAGTGTTTGTTTTCTCGTGCCTACTCCACTCGCTTCAATTTGTTGAGGTATTAACTAGTGCCACTTTACATTCTACGTCAAGTATTTCACCAAAAGTCTTTGGTTTTTTTAGTTGCACCTCAGTGTATAATACGGATGGGCAAAAACCATCTTCAAAACATATTTGCACAGTATTTTTGCTCAATCCCTCTATCTCATCCTATAACTTTTTGAATTTCTTAACGTAGACAACAAAGCTTCTCCCTTGCATTGCTTGATGTTGGTGAAGCATGCATCCCTTTATCTTTGGTATGACACCTGCAATACTGAACTTATTCAAAAACATCTTTTCCAAGGAAGTTCATGAATCTATTGTAATTGGCTTCAAGGTGGTGAATTGAGTGAGCTCCTTATCTACTGATGTACTTGGGAAGGCCCGATAGAGTATCGCCTTGTCGTTGGTGAAGAGTCTCATGGCAAACTTATTCTTACAAGAATGCTCTTGGGTTCTAGCTTTACTAGAGTTGAGTATAAACTACAACTTTAAAAAGGAATCAGGGGAAACCTTGTGCATCCACTTGGTGAATGGACCAATTTCTACGTTGTGCGTCCTATTTTCCCTCTAATGGACCTCTTGAGTAGGAAACTATGGTGTTTATGATCTTTTGGACCTGTGTCCAAAAGATATGGGCTACCTTGTGTAGGGTCAAGATGTGCGGAGCGATTCACCCGCTTTGCTCACGGTATGGTGGCTTTTACAAATCAAAGCTCCAAATTGCACACCAACATTCTGTACTTGATGGGTTTCCATGGGGGTGTTGTTTGGTTACACGAGGAGGGGAGTCTTTCTATAAAATTTCCTTTATCACATTGGACAGGGTAAGGTGTGGGCAATAACCTCCATCTTTTTACTCAACTCCATCCATTCATTCATCACCTCATTTTCTCTATGGAGGCATTCTACTTCTTCTCGTAGGGCAGTGATGTGATGATCTATTGGATGCTTAATTCTTTGTTTGTTTAGGTGGTCACTTAGGTCCTTTAGTTATAGTCGAGGCTCTCTTCCTCCATGTGCCTTTGGTTGGGGTCTGTGAGCTAGAGGGTTAGTACAAACCTCTTATGGCATAAATATTTTGTACGGCGAGGTCTTTAAACCTTGGTGCAAATGCATGAGAGTTTCTCTAGGAGGCCATTATGAAAAAGGGAGTACTTTCTATGAAGATTTTCTAGGATGTCTTTGGCTTTCAATCGTATATTCTCGATAATGGAACCAATTCTGGCCAAAACTCAAGTAAGGAAATGCCAACTTGAGTGATTCCCTAGAATTAAAACGGCTATATGATCACTGCTTCCTACAAAGCAAGTCTTGGACAAAGATTTATCTTTGCCAAAAACCATCTGATGATAAAGTCAGCAGAGAATCTGATGATTAGGGAGATATCAATATGTTAGACTAGAATATTCTGACAAAAGGAAGAGAGGAAAAGAGACAAAATGAGATGGAAGTAGGAATGCTTGTGCTCGTTTGTATTAGCTTTTACCTCATTTTGTATGCTTGGGATTGGTTATTTATATCAGAAATAGGTTGGTACTATTTGCTACCAAATATTCAGATGGTGACATGCATCCTTAACCCTAAATCCCAAGTAGAGTATGCTCCCGTGCCTAGTACTTGTTGTGGAGATCTATATCATAGACATTTGATTGTCGTGCCCAATAGTATTGGATGCATTAATCATTCATGGAAGGCTCTGTTGCAGATAGTACTAACTAGTAGGATCACAATGATGTGACAATCTATGAAGTTCTTCGTAAGTGGAGTCTGGGAGGACCCTATTCCGTTGCTAATGTGGTGCTTGGCATCTTAGGGGCCTCCTGAGCTCGTTCCACTTGACCCTCATGTGGAGGGCGAAATGAACTCTCCTAGTTACGTGGATCAAATGCTCTTCACCCATAATAACAATATTTTGTTGACTGAGTAGGGTTTTCAAAATTCTCAATCCTACATGACTTCAAAGAGATGGATGATTTAATAAACTTGGTATTTTTATTGGGAACGAGCTTGATTTTCTGTTAGTAAAGTCAATTTAGGAATTTTTATTCACATATTTGGTTATTGTAAAGATTTTGAACCCTAAGAACACATGATTATGAAGCTGTTTTATAATTTTGGAGTTAAAGACATATAATTTTGTTAAAAAAAAGAGAGCTAAAATAATTTTTATTTTCTTACCTTTTTCATGAGTCAAATGACATGAAAATGGTGTAAAAATTTGTTCAGTTTATTCAGTTTCAAACAAAAGAAATATAAAATTAATAATAATAATAAATTCAAGCTTGTTATAAAACTAATAGTAGTAAAGGTAAAATAGAGAATAATTTTATTGCTATGTTAACACTAGTACTTTATTTCTCTAATCCTTCTGTTAAATACTCTATTTATTGGATACAAACATAAAGTCTTCAAAGACTAAGGGACTAGGGAGTAAAGAAGTAAAATGTACATGAAAGTCTATAATATCTATTTACATAAATAAATAAATTTATAACACCCCTCTCATATGTATATTGTTTAAGGAATATATCTTATTAAAACCTTATTAAAGAAAAATTTACTGGGAAAAATCCTACTGAAGGAAATGACATACACCTTCCCTTAGACACCCCCCTTATTGAAGCATTACATAAGATTTCTAAACCGACACATTCTAATTTTGCATCGCACTAGTCTTTCAAATGTAGAAGTATATAGTATCTTTGTGAACAAATCTACATGTTCTTATTTGAACAAATATGTTTAATATCTATATCACTATTTTTTGAAGATCATGAGAGGAGAAAAATTTTGGTGAAATGTGTTTTATGCAATGTAGTTTAATGCATCCTGCTCACAACTTATCTATACATTCAATATTTGTCTTCTTGAAATATTATAGGGGATCTTCTTATCAGAAGATAAACTACAAGTCTTCCATATATGTATAGTCTTTGATCTTAAAACACATGTACAACTTGATCATGAATTGCTATAATCTCTACATGATTTAAAGTAGTGACAAGTGTTCGTTTGATAGAACAATATTAAACAACGATGCCTCTACATGTAAAAGATCATCTATATATTTGAGATCTGATCATAAGTGGATTGAATAAGCAATTACTGTCAGCATAACCGATGAGCTCTAATTTGGAACCGTTTGCATATAGTATATCGATTATTCCTAAGAGATATCAAAAAACTTGTTTAAATTCCATTCCAGTATCTTCTAGTTGGACATGGACTAAATATTGCCAATAAATTAAGAAGAAATGTTGTATCAAACCTAGTATTATTAGCAAGATACATTAGTGTACTTATTGCGCTAAGATATAAACCAAGAATTTCTTCATTATCCTCACAAGGTTGAAAGTATTCCTTATTTCATCTAGTGAATGAATAACCATTGTTTACTCAATGGATGCACTTTATCTATGTAAAATATTTTAAGGACTTTTTTCTGCATAAGTTAACTGATAAACAAAAATTTTGTATTTTATAGGTTGATGCAAACAAAAAAAAAAATCAATATCTTTTTCCTTAAATTCTTTCTTTAAAGAATCTATTGCTTTTGAAATCTCTTCAAGAATTCCAATAATATTTAAATCATCAATATATACAACAACTATACCAAATTCTGAATTTTTTTCTAAGATACATGGATTAATATGGTTGTCTCGTAACCTTCTTTTAACAAGTATTCACTGAGACAATTTTACCACATTCATTTAGATTGCTTTAAACCATCCAAGAATATTTGTAGTATTATTGAAGATTGTTGCTCTCCCTAGAATTTTAATTGTATGCTTCAGACATCTTAAATCCTTCAAAAATTTTCATTTAGATATCATTATCAAGTAAGTCATATAAATAGGATGTAATTACATTCATAAGATTCATATTAGCTATCAAACTAATGAGATATCAAAATGTAATTGCATCTACTACAATAGAATATGCGGCTTCTTCGTAGTTAATTTCAAGTTTTCTCCAAAAACCTTGTGCAACAAGTAGTATTTTACATCTCACAATTTTATTTTTCTTATTTAATTTTTCATACAAATACTCATTTGTACCTTATGAGTATGACATCTTCAAGTGTTTGGACTACTACTTCAAAAACTTTAATTTTTTTTTTTTTTCAAGTGAATTATATTATGTTTCAATTATATCATTTTAAATTATAGTGACGAATGTAAGCTCGTGATCACCATTGTCATTCACAACATCTAACGTCACATTATATATAAAAATATTGTTGACAATATTTTTTTTGTTCAATTATTTTTTCATAGAGATATAATTTATTGATATCATATTATTCTTTATGTTTTCAATATTTTCAGGTTCTTGAACTTCTTCTAGACTTATTTATGTATCTTGACTCTTCAAGAGTATCAATCTTTTCAATACATATTGAATATTCACTCCCTTTCTTTTGCAAAAATTTTTATTTTTAGAACCAATTGATTTACCATGTTTTCAGCGTGTCATAGACTTATTTACTATTTTATTGATGGATTGTCCTGTTGGGACGTTAATTCGTATAAGAGAATTTGCAGTTAGTATATGTGACTTAGTCTTTTAAGGCAGTAAATGCATTTGGCACATGATTTGCTATACTTTGTAAGTGGAGTATCTTTTGAACTTCAAGTTCACATTTACTTTGTATGGTGATTAAGATATTGTAAAGTATTCTATGTAATATTCTAACCAAGCTGCTTTTCTTTTTCCCTCCCTAATATTGGAAATTTTGATTCATTAAAATGACAATTGAAAATTTGTGTCATAAAAAGATCTCCCATTGTATGTTCAAGATACCTCATTATAGAAGGAGAACCAAATCTAGCATATATTCCTAACCTCCTTTGAGGAACCGATATCTTTGTGCGTTGTAGTGGAGTTATGGAAACATATACCACACATCTAAAAAAATTAAGAGACGAAAAATATTTGGTTACTGACCATTAGCCAATTGTAATGGAGAGAATATATAATATTTTGTTGACTTTATGTGCACAAGTGCTATAGCATGCAAAATTACTTAGCCCTAAATAATAATGAATTTTTTGTCCTCATAAGTAAAGATATAGCTATCAATTGCAATTGCTTAATAACAATTCATCCATCTATTTTGGTACGAACATGAGCCACATGATGTCCAACACTTATGTTAATAGTCATTACACTAGTATTTAGACGTAATATGTTTCATAGTCTTAGTATTTGAGCAAGCAATCTCACAAATGTCAGGTTGTGGGTTGACAATAAACACATGTGAGACCATTTGCTAGATGTGTCTATTAAAATCATAAAATATCAAAACAGCCCATATAAATCACCTTGAATTATTTTAAAAATGTTGAGATTCAATTCTAACTTTATTTGAAAATAGCCTAATAATTAATTTTCTATAAGAACAAGAAGCACATGAAAATTTTTTTGAGTGAAAATATCTTCAAGTTTTTCAACAAGTGTCCATGTGAATTTTCAATAATTTTTTCACATCATATTGAATTGAGATGCTCTAACCAGTCATGTCAAATGGTAAAAATTATTGAATCAATAAACTTTTGAGTTATTCTCTAGTATTATTTATGGTTAATTTCATTCTTTTACATAATATTATAATCGCTCTTTCAGAGCATCCAATTAATTTTTTTATAAACTTAAATATTTGAATTATATTTTTTAAAAAATATCACGATAATAAAAGATAAATGTATTGTACTAAAATACTAAATAAATAATGAATGATAAGCATGTTAAAATAATAAAAAATAAACTTATCATATTACATTATTAAATAAATAACAAAACATAAACATAATGAAATAATGAAATATAAATAAAACATATTTAATAATATTCTAATTCTTATTTTTGGATATTCGAAAAAAATTTAAATCTAAAATTTTCTTTACGAGTCAAGTTTTGAGAACTAAAGTTTCCTTCGACATTCTTACTTTACTTCTCAATAAATGTTCCATAAAGATCAACTAAATGTCTTATCGTACTATCAGTACGAGACTAGTGATCATTCATGCATCAATGGTGACATAAATTTTTAGATTTTTTGACATTTTTCTTCATCCACTTGTGGTTTCAAAAAAAACTTTCTGCTTTTCCTCTTCGTTATTCTACTTTTGGTGATAAGGTACTACCAATCATTGAAATTCAACCGCATATGGTTATAAAACTATTAAAATACTACCACACTTCTAATGTTAAGATCATTAAAATATTATTACACTTATGGTGGATAAGACATATATATCTATCATTACGATACTAGATAGATAATGAGGATAAATAAATAAATATTATATTTATATTATATTAAAATATTAAATAGGTAATATAACATACTAAAATAATAATAAATAAATAAATAAACATATTCTTAATAGCCATTGTTCTTTCCCTACTTCTTGTGGTTATGAATATTTTACCACTTAAATCTTTATCCAAATAATTTAATATAATGTCAAATTTATCTTTACAATATCAATATGTTCATATCTATGACACCAATCACAAATAGGACATCTTCTAAGGTCATTAATTCTAACAATGTTTACTTCTGGGAATTGAGTAAATCTTGTTGATTAGATTTCATGATTTTTTACTAATAATTATTTTGTTCTACAAGAAAAATTAGCAATCCTTTTTCACAAATATTGTTGTTGTTGTTGTTCTAGTATGATATTTGATACATGAAAAGGTAGAGAATGTTTTCTCAAACCTATGGTCATATTTTATGTTCTCTCACATAACTTTAACTTTATATGCAAGATAAGTTTAAACATTGCAAAATCATAATCATGTATAAATTTAAAATCCCATAATCTCATGTGCATCCAATCATACTGTGGAAAGAATGATTATTTTCTGGTGGTCAAATCTTCTTACGGTCATCTTTTGTCCATCTTCTAGTAGTCGAATTTTTCTTACAACAATCTTCTGGTGGTCAAGTATTTCTCTTAATAATTTTCACAGTCTTTCATGGTAAGATATCTTATCTTTAAATAATTATTTAGAACGACAGTGTTTGCAAGACCTATTGTAGTTAGATGCATCTCGACGTCTAATGCCTATGACAAATAATTTCTTTTGGTGACTTCAAGATCCAAAAAGTTGTCATGCAAAGAAATACTATACCAATTCATGTTTCTTGAGTCAAACTTTCAAACTTCAAATATGTGCTAAAGATAGAGGCTCTTGTGGTGTGATAGGTAGGCTCATACAAATACTACTAGATGATAGAGGTTTGTACTAATGATTTGTTATAAAACTAATAGAAATAGTGCTAAACTATATAGCAAAATAGAGAGAAATTTGTATTACTATATTAACACTCGTACTTCATTCCACTAATCCTTCTATAGAAACTACAACCATAAAGTCTTTTAAGAGTAGGAGACTAGGGGTAAAAATATATGTACATGAGAATATATAATAGATATTCATATAAATAAATAGACTAGGGAGAGGTTTACTTCTCTGTCGGTTCAAGCAATCACAGAGGTGCTCTACCACTAGGTGCCTTTGGTTGGGGGTAGTAAGTTGGAGGCTAGTTGTGCACCTCTATCCAACGGAAGTAGCTAGGTTAATTAGGGACTAGTCACACCATAGTTTACAAGACAAGGTCCTTCAACTTTGGTGTAGACATGTGAGAGTTTCTCTAAGAGGCCATTATGACATAGGGAATACTTTCTATGAGGATTTTCTAGGATGTCTAACTCTCTATTGTAAGTTTTTGATAACAGAACCAACTAATCTAGGCAGAACTCAAGAACAAGACATGTAGGAAGTAGAACATTGAGTTGGACTCTGAGGAAATTCCAACTGGAGTGATTTTTTAGGATGAAAGTGGCTATCACCTCTTCATGCAAAGCAAGTCTTTGACAAATATATATTTGTCTTTGTCAAAACCTTCTGATGATAAATTCAAGAGAGAATTTGATGATTAAGAGAAATATCGAGATGTTAGACTAGAATATCCCAACAGAAGAAAGAGAGAAAAAGAGAGAAAATACGATGGAAGTAGGAATACTTGTGTTTGTGTGTGTTGGCTTTCACCTCATTCTAAATGCTTGGGATTGGTTGTTTATATGAAACAATTTGGTACCATTAGCTACCAACCATTCGAATGGTACCATGTGTACCTAGTACTTAATGAGATCAATATGAGAAACATTTAATGGTCGTAACCAAGGTATTCGATGTATTAATCATGCGTGGGAGGTTTTGCTATAAATAATACAAATTGATAGGATCATAACTATGTTACAATCTATGAAGTTCTTTGTGATCGGAGTGCAAGAGGACCTTACTTCGTTGTTGACTTGGTGCTTCGCATCTCTGGCGCCTTCCATACTCGTTCCACTTGAGCCTCACGTGAAGGGTAAAATAAACTCTCCTACTCACAAAGGAATTATAAAATAATTTTTATTAGGTTTTTTTTACGAGACAAATAACATGGGAAATGATATAAAATAAAAATTAATATCATTCGAAATTCATTCATATTTTATCTAAAAGAATCAGAAAGAAAAAGAAAATATATATATATATATATATATTGATACTAAACACACCATTTCTTTTAGACCTAAAATTCTTTTAAGAAACTTTAATGCACTAAAAAAGTAATTCTATTATATTTAAATGTGTGAAGAGAGAGGGGAAAAAAAAAAAAAAAAAGGTAATTTTTCTTGACCTCGTACTTAAAACAGTGGAACATGAAAATATGATTGTTAAACGGAGTTAGGAGTAGAAAGCGGGGTGGAGGGAAGGGGAAGAGGAAGAGGAAGAGGAGGAGGAGGGTTGCACATGGGTAGTGGTAGGTTCAAGAAATTCATGTGATCACATGTGCTCTTTTTCGTTTGTTTTTTTGACCCGTGGGGCCCTTCTTCCACCTGCGACTCTATCCGGTTTTCCCTCCGGGCTTCCCTTTGCCCATCCCATCCCATCCCCATTCCCAACCCCCACTCTCTTCTCTCTCTTGTGGATCTCACTCTCCCACGCATTCTACTACCTTTAATCTTTTCCCTTCCTCTTTTTCCATTCTTTTTTAATTTCTTCTATATATATATACCATGCTAATGATAAAAATTTAAACAATAAATATTATTTATACCTATCCTTTTTGTCCTAATTTTTTTTAATAATTTTTAATTAAGAAATTTTATTTAAATTTAATTAATATTATTTGTAAAATAATAATAAATTATATGATAAATCATGTATTCAAAACTTAAATTGTTTGAAAAAAAATTGATAAATACAATTAAATAGGAAAAAATACTAATTAATCTTAAAATTTGGAATGACAATAGGATCTAGAGTTTTCAAAGACTAGTTTCGCATTGTCATTCCTATAATCCTATCCCATTTTCCACTGACAATAAATATTATATTTGTTTCCGCCTTATTAGGAATTTATAATCCCAATAAAATTATTTTTCTACATATTATTCTTAGAAATATTTTATGTTTTAATAAAAATAACTAAATAAATTTTATAAAACGAAAAAAATTATTAAATAAGTACTTTGTATTTTATTTTTGTACAAAAATAAATAGTTATTGTTATAAAATATAATGTGATACTCCGTCCCACATTGGAAATATATGTGGATATGTCATAGAATATAAGCATGGGCCTAGGTAGTCATTGTCAATTCAGGATATCCCTTTTGGTACAGCGAGGACGGTGCCAAGTAGTTGACCGTGGGTACTGCTAGGCCCATAGTCGCGGCACGGGCTCGCGGACCCGGGTCGTGACTGTTGGTATCAGAGCCAGGTTAAATATACATGGATATGTTATGGAATATAAGCATGGGCCTAGGTAGTCATTGTCAACTCGGGATATCCCTTTGGTACAACGAGGACAGGGTATCACATTCACCCCTCCTTAAGGCCCAGCGTCCCCGCTAGGGCCCAACATAATTGGTCTAAGTCCAAGATCAACCAGTGGACGTCCGGGATT
>JAXGGT010000169.1:13956282-13967028 GCA_035583425.1 Marsdenia floribunda | reverse complement strand
TTTACGAAATTTATTAATTAATTTTGCATTAATAATTTAATTGAAAATAAAGAATAAAAACTAAGTGGTGAAAATTTCCCGCGGGGATCAACGGGACGGGGATGGGGAATACATGTGAGAATCGGGGATGGGGATGAGGGAAGGTGTCCCCACAAACCCCCGTCCCCGTTGCCATCCCTATATATAATATATAAGATTGTGAGCATTTATTCTAAAAGGTTTTTTTTTTTTTTTTTATTGACAATCTAACTATATTTTTATTGTCTTATTATTATTATTTTAAACTTTATCTCTTAATATTCTTAATTTTATTCAATTTTTATAATTTTTATAATTTTATTTCTTTTTCTTTTCAATAATATCCATCAAATAACTGATTTTTTTTTAATTTAAAATATTAATATGTAATATTCATTTCATAAAATACTTAGCAAAACTATTTAGATTAAATTTATTTTTAAAAAATAATAAAATATGCATGTCAAAGTAGATAAGTTTATATAAAAAACTAATAATTCAAATTTTAATAAAAAAATATTTTTTGAAACATTAAAAAAAAAAAAAAACTAAACTAAACTAATTAGTTATAGATGAATTAATTTTATAACAAACTATCTAGATAACACCTAAATTATTCGAAAATCCAACTTTTGTATTTAACTAGCTTTTGCACTCTAAATTTTTGAAAGTACCAAAGTTGTCATTCCGTCCAAAAAATCGTTATCTCTGATTCCGTCCATCATGTGCACCGCACGTGTGAAAAAATAGTTTTTAATAACTAAAAAACGTGGGAAACCATTTCTAAAGGAGGGAATGAAAAGTTAAAGGGTGAATGTGGAATATGTGCAGTGCCGATTCTGATTCTTCGAGTGAAACGGTGAAAAAAACTAGATTTTTTTTGAATTCATTGAACATACAGTGAGGGTTTTGGTATGGATTGGAGAAAATTATTCAAGAAGGCAAAGATAAGGGAAAAAACCAAGTTGCATTCAAGAAGGCATTACGCGACTGATTGGAAAATCAGGCATTCAAACAATAATCATATCGATAGTTACACTCTGTAAGGTAAGAAATTTGAGTTTCTTCCCTGTTATTCTTTAAGTATATGTCATGGGTAGTGCAAAATATTTTTTTATTTTTCGTTATATATAGTTGCTAGTGTGCTACTTTATGTATGTGGGAAACTTTTACTACTTTATGTATATGGTACTTTTTTATAGTATATGTTGTTGCTAAATATGTATGGGAGAAATTGTTCGTTATGGGAGAAATTGTTAGTGTACTTTGATATCATTGAAGTATTTGAAATGGAAAGTATTGCTATGTAGAGTTAGGTTTAATTAGGTTTAATTAGATGCCCAGTTGAAAATGAGATTAGTTTAAAATTGAGCTTAGCTTTGTATTTGTTATATCTTTTGCAAATCCTAATGATGATTACTTTACATTGAAATTGTTTTATGATAGGGAATGGTGGGAAGAAAATGGATATAAATCATTTAAGGGGGACAATGGAAATATGTAGATTATTGTAACAAGGAAATTATGAGCATAATTGAAATAAATGACATGTTGAAAAGCTTGATGTGTCCAAAAGAACCATTGTTGTACTGTTGCTTAGAGCCAACAGGGACCTCTAAAGATAGCTTGAAATTGGTAGCTAGAGATAATGATTTGGTTGACATGTGTGATTGGGTACCTAGAGTCAAAGTCATTGAGCTTTATGCAAAGAGGAGGGATGTTGATGATATTTTGAACATATATGAAAGTTAGGAATACATGAAAATTTCTAAAGTGATTAGTTTAGTTGTAATTGAAGAACTTGAAGAAACTGCACATGTGCATAGGGAAAAGGTTAAGTTAAAAATAGTAAAAAGAAGACAAATAACAAAGACACCATTGTTGCTTGAGTAGTATACTGCAAATTTTGTTGATGGGCATAAAGAACCTATTGAGGAAGTAGATAACATTGTAAATGAGAAGGTTATAGAGTCACAAAAAGAAGAGGGCATAATTGAGACAGAAACACATTTGGTGGGCATAACTGAAAGTTTAAATGAACATGTGTTTGAGTCACAAGCAGAAGAATGCATAACTCAGATAGAGTTGCCTAAAAATGAAATACATGTTGGACAATTAGTTTTCTGAAATTGAGAGTATAGTTGTGATTGAAATTGAGGCTAAGGCTGAAATTGAGATTGAGAATAGGGTGGAAAATGAAGTGAGGACTAAAATTGATATTCAAACTATTTTTGAAAATGAGACTCAAGTTGGGGCTGATAATGGGGATGAAAATGGGCATTACCCATTGAAAATGCACTTGAAAGAGAAACAGTAATAGTGATGATACATGAAGAACATGAGAGGGGTGATGAGAGAGAACTTGAGGGACACATAGAAGTTAATGCAGACAATGAGCAATTTTCAAGGGGAGAACCTAAGAGAAACTAGGAGAGAGGAGAAGAGGTTGGGCATACAGAAAGGGGTGATGAATATGAAGAGTCTAAGTCAGATTATGACATGGAGAAGTTCAATGATGATGATGACTACTGCCAAAAGATATGTTTAGAGATTTAAAGTGAATCCAAAGATGTCTTCCAAATCTATTAGACAAAATGTGGATGAGGAGTATAGATCAGAAATTTCAAGAACAACATCCTACAGTGCTAGGACAATAGCATTGAAAATGATAGTCAGGGATAAGGCTGAGCAGTATCAATATGTGTGGGATTACAAGGAAGAGTTGTTAAGGACACATCCAAACTCCACAGTAGAGATTGATCATGAGAATTTCAGAGAGAATGGAGGACAACCAAGATTTTAAACAATGTATGTTTGTCTTGGTCCACTAAAACAAGGTTTCTTGAAGTATTGCAGGCCAATCATTGGAGTTGATGGATGTCATATGAAGGGCACATATCCTAGTCAAATACTTTTAGCAATTGGAACTGATGGAAGCAATGGTTGGTGGCCCATTGCTTGGCCAGTTGTAGAGAAGGAAGCTACTGAATAGTGGAGATGATTTTTAAACTTGTTAGCCGAGGATCATGAAATATCAAACCAGGGTTTTGCATGGACTTTCATTTCAGACAGACAGAAGGTATTCATTTTCTAATTTTCTAACTTTCTACACTTTCTATGATATATACTAATAATTATTTTTACACTTTGTAGGGTTTAGATGCTACCCTTGCTAAAATATTGCCTAATTGTGAACATGGATATTGCGTACAACACTTGTACTGCAATTTCAAAAAGTTGCATAGAGGCAAGAGTTTGAAAGATAGATTATGGAAGATTGCAAGGAGTACCAATAAACAACTGTATGAGATTACCCTGAAGGATTTGGAAGATTTTGATATGGAAGCCTACAGATGGATAGCTAATGGGCCAAGACCAAAACATTGGGTGAAAGCTTTTTTTTTCACCTCATGTGAAATTAGATATATTGTGTAACCTATGTGAGTCATTCAATTCTATCATATTGGAACATAGGGACTAGCCAATCTTGTCATTAATGGAAGGTATCATAGAACTCATAATGCAAAGAGGAAATTAGGGCTACAAAGTCTCATGAGGACTTTAGGGAAGCTTGGCTTGGAGGTGTGGTCCAAGAAATAAGTATTCTTACAGAAGAGGACAACCTTGGAGACCTTAAGTTATGTTATTTGAAGGCAAAGTGGAGTGCATATTGGTCTTTTTGTTTTTGAGATATATTTTGTCAAGCTACTACTTCTCATATTCAAAAGTACCTTTAAGAATACTTTTCAATTTCCATTAACAGCCTACGGAATCTAAGTATTGCACATGTATTTAGATTTTTTGTGTATGTTTATGGTGGATGACAATAACATATGTAAACAATTATATTGGTTTTTGACAATGCAATACAATAGCAACTTCTTTTTAAAATTGTGCTTGCTTATTGTAAAGACAGTAAAAGTTGAGAATCAAACAAAAATAGTTCTTTATAAATTACAGGGGTTGTACTCTATTGAATTTGTAGACAACACACATTACAACAATATATTTACATCCTATCTACTTCAACTTTAATTCCATATCAATCTACCTACCATTCACCCTTAGCAATCAATTACAACTGTTAGCTGAGATGTGTTGTGAGAGTCTTACAGTAATGCAAAAAAAAAAAAAAAAGGAAAAATTTGTACAAAATACAAGTAAAAAACATCATTTCTTCATTCTTTGAAGAGCTTCATTACCTTCATGGATTCTCATCTTCATTTTCCCAATTTTCTCCTTTGTTTTCATTTAAGAATTATTGGCTTTTTCCAAATCCTCCTTTGTTGCTTGAATTCAATTAAACAATCCGAGTATAACTTCAGTTGATCTTCAGCATATTACGGGATCCAACCATTGAAAAAAACCCACATGCATTGCTATCTCCCTTCCAAAAAACAAAAAATTTTGACTATAAGCATAAGAGGCTTTATATTTGACATGATAAATAGGGGAAAATTTGAAACTCATACCCGATTATTGTTGCAACTTTGCATATCTCCTCGACGGGTTGTTATCTATCCACGAGGTAGACAAACGACTTAATCTTCCGCAATAACACATGGGTAGCAGTGAATCTTCACTTTTCGACATCTTCAATTCTTCACAGGTAAAAAATCTCTGAGAAATAGAGTTAATCGATGAAATGAGGTTGGGAGAAGAAACCATTTATGCAGGAAAATTTTAGTTACTGTTACTAAAATGAGGTTGGGATTTGTGGTTGGACAATATTGCCTTTAAAAAAATCACGTGCGGCGCACATGATGGACGAAATCACAAAGATAACAATTTTTTTTGATTGAATGACAACTTGGTACTTTTAAAAGTTAAAGTGCAAAAGTTAAACAAAAAAATAAAAAATTTAAGTGCAAAAGTTAAATTTATGAATAGTTTAGTTGTTATCCGGATAGTTTACCCTTAATTTTAAAATCAATGAATATATTTATATCAAAATGGTGATTGTATATAAATTTAATAATAGTTTATTATTATAGAATAATTTTGGATGTATTTGGATTATCATTATATTAAAAAAAAAAAAGGCTTATTCAAGATAAACTTTCTTTTAAAATGAATATTGTCTATAATTTTTTTAAAATTGAATTTTTTGTTAGAAAATGTGGGGGTTAAATATAGTTTTATAGGTTACAATGATTATATGTGTAAGAGAATGTTTGTTTAGAAAAAGGTGTGTAATATTATTTTATTAATAATATATATTTTTTAAATAAAGTGGGATCCACAAATTTTATAGGTATATTTTTGGGAGGACAAATTTTAATTGAAAAAGAATGTTGTCCAATTGTGCTAGCTATTGGGAGATCATTCAACTCTAGTACAATGAAAAATCGAATACAGCCTTTATAATTGTAAGAGATAAAATTTTAAATTTTAATGTATCAAATTTAATATATATATATATATATATATATATATAGGAAAATTAATAGATTTGATTTATAATTTTTCGATCATTGAATTTTATATAATAGATTCCCAATGTATAATAATTTTGTGTATTTAATCTTTTCTTTCACAAAATTTCGCTTGTCCAAATAAAATGACCAAATGCACCAACTTATTATACATTGAAGACCTACTAAATAAATAATAAAGAAAAGAAACTAACCACACCAAAGTTTATAAAGTTATAAACATTAGGGACTAAATTCATTAATTTTCCTATATATATATATATATTTTATATTATAAATATTTTTTTTAAAAAAAATATTTATATAAAATATTTAAATGAATAAATATATAAAAATGTTAATTAGGACCAAAAAAATTATATATATATCGGTGTATCCCTAGTGTATACATATATATATATTTAGACAAACTGACAAAATATGGTTAGAGAAGATCATCCCCTGACAATCCACATACCGAACAACATATTAAGGAGATTCCTATGTCTGTTTCCCCTCCTCCACATTCAGGTCTCATTCAACCACCCTGGACATGGGATTCCGGCATAAATGACAATTTACAGCCAGTGTATAATAATCTCTGTGTTTTCTGGAGAAAGCCCTAATGAAGAATAATAGATGGCCACCAAAACTAGATTTTTAAAGCAAGCTCACTCGTTCTTGACATTTCGATAGACATGTCGAACAAACATCAAGGAAGCATAAAAGCTAACTGTACCAAACATTAGGAAGATTGCATAGCACAGGCAAGCATTGTAGCCAAAAAAGAACGTTGTCTGAAGAATGCCAGTCATATTTGATCTTGAATAGAAATAAATGCTGTATCCAAACATGAGTATAGCTATTGCACCACCACAGAGAACAGACCTGAATTGAATAAGGTCGCAATTAGCACTAGAGTAGCAGAATGGAGGAAACCATGAAAGAAGAAGAGATAAAGTAAAGTACAATGGAAACTTAGATAAAGAGAAAGCTGAACACTAAATGGAATATATGTTTTACCTGAATGATTAGTGATTACTAACTCAGGTCTTGGTGGGATATAACACAGATTTTACTCAGACATTTGCACAGAGATTTTCAACATAAAAAGAAAGCAATCATGGTAATAAAAGAAACATATTGGCATTGTAACTCATACAACCTAGTTCTTGAAAAAATGCAATACTGAAAAAGGATCAGGAAATATGCAAAATCTGCAAACTACAATCTAGAATAGGAAAAACAATTAAAGAGGAGATCATTTGTATGAGAGCAAGCCTATGCCATGCCAAATACAATGATTCTTGTAAAAAAACATACCGCCATGCCCATTCGCGGTCTTCAATCATCAGCTGGAAAAATGTCAAACCAATACTTAAGATTGCAGTCAGTAAGACAAGGACAATGAATGTGATGGACAGAATTCCAGGTAGAGTAGAGATTTTGTAGCCCCACATGCTGGCATACAGTTGGTGCAACTCCAGGACTATTGCACTAAAAGGTAATAGACCCCCAATGAAGATTTGACTGGGAGTTTTCCGGTACCATGCAAGTGGATGAACTTCTCTAGGGCCTTTTCTCATGACGAAAGATGCTTGAGATTCAGACCTGTATGTGTAGCCAAGCAGTGCACCAACTGCAAGCAGCGGAATCCCAAGAAGTACATATACAAGAAGAACCACAAAGATTGTACCAAATGGAAGTGCTGTAGTTGCCCCAAAAAATGCAGACACTAGATTAAGGATAAACACTAATAAAAGAGATGGAGTTAGGAAAACGTTCCCAGCAAGAAGAACACTCCTTTCCTGAAACAATGGCCATTTCCATCAATTCAGATGCAATGATGATATAATGTAATCACAACAATGGAGATATGGTCCAAGCATTACCCATCTAGTCTCAGTACTACAGAAAGATGTTGCTATGTAGCCAGCAACTGCAGATGTCAGGGTATAAACAAGGACCAAAGATGTGGCAAGAGATCCACGACTATAAGGGTAGACAATTCCTAGAAATGCCAAAGTAAATAAGAAAATAACCCTGTCGAATTAACCAAAAGATACCTCAGTAAAGTAAAAAATGTAGCATTTGGAAGATCAACAAAGCTAGAGCGTATTTAGTAATATTCAACATAAACATTCAACACATAATATGTTGGGCAAAAGATGAATTGCAGTTAACCAAAATTTGAAGTGTCAAAGAGTCATCTACAAACTGAAAATTGTTTGCATATGTACATCCAGAGAGAGAGAGAGAGATGGTTAGGGCTTATAAAGTAATAGTGCTGTAGCGGATGAAATGCCAGTTTGAAATAATCAAACGTGGAAAAATAGTAAAATAAGCAAGCACAATAAAACCCTGTGTAGGTTTTTTCATCTTTAGATAGAGTTAATGAAACAAAATCAACAAAATGAATGCACCAACTTTTCCTGTTCCCATAGGTTCTTTTTCTCTCTCCTGAAACAAATAGACAAATACTTGCAACTTATCCACATTAGGAATGTGGGGCCCTCTATTGACGGATCAACACAGGTTCATGAGCTGTTTTTGCTTGCAAAAAGCAGAGATGATACTACATCTACAAATTTTTGAGAGAAGGTAGTCAACACAAAGAATTTGAGAGGCTTCTACCTTTTGCGAATGGATATTGAGGGAAAAAGGGAAGAAGGTTCAAGCAGAAGTAAAAAAATCCTGGAATTTACTTTCCGAAGAGATTGCCTAGCCAAAATATGAAGCATCAAATCTCCTACAAAACAATTTTCTAAATGAGATTTACAAGTAATACAAAAGTAAGAAAAATATGACAGCTCAATATATGTTTTTTCCATGATAAGCAGTTGAACTTCTTGTCTTCTTGAAGGAAGGATATAAGTTTGTGCAACATAACTTAAGAAGGGAAAGTCTATATGCTAAGCAATTGGTCACATAAGAAGTGTAAGTGTGTAACACACTACAGAGGATAATTACAAGTTCTTACACAGTCAATAGCTGAGTACCAGCGCCCAAAACAGCACAAAACAAAGACATGTAAGGAGGACATTTGAAGACATCACTATAGATATGCTTCCAACCAGCATCCTGGTCTTCTTCTTCATCTCCACTGGCATATCTAGAAATGGGACAAAAAAAATTAAGAAAAAATATGAATGCAGTTAAGGAATGCACCAGCAGTCATTATTAAAGCAGTGAATGTCAACATTGCATTACTTTCTGATATGATTCTTGAGATTCCGCATAAAAAACAGGGAAAGAAATCCTATGAGCAGAACAATGATAACGGTTGAGTTAATGAAGGAGAACCAGTGAATTTTCTGGTTAAGTGCAATCAGTGATGCCCTTGAGTATCTGTTCATTCTGTCTTTGAATGGAGTAGAGGTTTCTTTCCAGGAAACTGAGTAAGTAAACTTAACATCCACATCCACGTCCTCAGTTATATCTACTGAATGATCTGGATCACAAAAGGCATGAATTTCTATGATTTGGCCACCATTGTACAGAACATCAAACTGAACATGGTTAAAGAGATAGTACTTAAGACCCTTTCCTTCCAGGGAAAGATTATCTTCAACTTTCCCAATGAAACCCCACAGGGGAAGATCATCATAATACATTTGGAAGTAATAGTCATTGGCAATAGCATCCCTAAATTTAGCAATCTCATTCTGTTGAAGCTTCTTCTCACACACAACAGCATTAAAATGATCGAATCTAAATTTCAGTTCATATAATGCGTTAGCCAAACGATCACCATTCAGAACTTCACCAAGAGTTTCCTTCTTCAGCAGCACCTTATCTGCAAAAGTAAATAAAAACTTTAGCTCCAAAATAGATGACCATAAGTGTCATATATCAGCATTGTGTATATAAAATAAAATAGAACAAACACCAAACAGGGTCAATAACAGAACATATTCTAGTATTCTGCTTTTAAATTGCAGAACCAAGAGAAATATGATTTTACACTGATAAAACACAGAGAAAATGTCTAATTTGTTTGGCGAATTTGTTATATGTAGCAATGTTTCAATGTCTACGTCTTTTCCAGTTAGGACTGGTGTTGTGATTGATTGCAATATATTACTAATATGAACCTAAGTGCTAACCTGGTTGGCAGAATGGCAATTCATAGTATTGGTAAGTTTCACTGCAAGAGAGAAAAATTCAAAATAACATTAAGCTTGCAATCGTAGGAAAAGGAATGAGTCCGAGTAACTTAAAGACATATACACTCAAAGCCTTTATTCAAGACAGAGAAAACTATAGATACCATATTCAAGAGGAGGCTTCATTTCCACCAGAGCGAAAGCTCAAGCGTTTAATGGCTCGCAAAGGAGGCAAACATTATAGGCGAAAATTCAGCCCAACTAGCTTACTTCTTTCAATAAAATCACTTTCTGCAACAATCCTAGCAAATTTCTTTCCTTTTAACTATCAAGATATCCAATGTTACTCTACACATTCCAATGTGATACTTGATTTCGATATCCAGTTCAATTGATGACACCTTAATAAAGATTCCAAATGAAAACATTTTTCTGTTCATGGGTTTCTTGAAATTCCCTAAATCAACGCTTAAAAATTCATCAAATTCAACCCTTACGAATATCTTGAAAGAAGCTAATTTGACTCAAAAATCAAAGTAAACAGATAACAACACGTCTTTTCTTCCCCCAAAATCCAATTTTCAGGAGCTAACGTGGAAATGAAGAGGAGAAAGAACGGAAGCTATACCTGGGATTGTTTAAGGGACCGATTTTATTGACAAAAAGGGGGACATCATCTCCCACAATGTAGATGTGGTCAATTGGAGAAGAAGTGACCAAGATTTCAAATTTAACAATTGCCAGAAACAGCACTACTACTCTCAAGATACTCATCAGAGTCGAAAATGATCAATGCAATCAACAAAGCACAGAAATCAAAACAAAACAAGAGAAACGTACAAAGAATTTCGGAGCTGCTAGGGGGAAATATATACATAAAATGTCTCAGACAAAAACAAAAGCAAAAATCTTGAGCAAAATGACCCAAATGCAAACTTCAACTTCCAACCTATACAGTAGTGTGTCAATCGATTCAAAATACCCGGATCTTATTCGGTCTCGATTATAAAAATATCTGATATAGATCTAACTTTTTATAGTAGTATCTGGCCTTACTTGTACCTAAAAATTAAATAGTAATTAGGTCCAGATATAAAACTATAAGTATAGTACCCAATACATATTCGATTTAATAATTTTTAAAATTAAATATATAAAATATAATATATTATATTAATTATGATTTTAAAGTATTTAAAAGAAATTCT
>JAXGGT010000169.1:13940546-13954268 GCA_035583425.1 Marsdenia floribunda | reverse complement strand
TATAGTCTTTTATTTTCCCCACAAAAAAAAAAAAAAAAAAAAAGGGTGTATGTATTGATTATTTTTCTTATACTAATATTTTATACCTTATACTTATTAATTATTCTTATTGAAAAAAGTATAGTTAAAAGATATTTTAATATACAATAATCTTAAAAAAAAAAAAAAGAAAGAAGAAAATTAATGTATATTTTCAAAAATATACATTAATTTTCTTCTTTTTTTTTTAAAGATTATTGTATTTTTTTGGTTTGATAAATTAAAAAGAAAAGTAAACAAACAAACAAACGGAGGGAGTAATATATTACTATCAGTTAAAGTGGTTGATAATTGATGTATCGAATTCCAAACTCTTTTAATTCCTTTCGGTGGTTAGTGTTGTTTTTTTTGGTAAGAAGAAGACATTGAATTTCAAATAAATCTTCATTTTTTCTTCGGTATGTATATACACATACATATATATATATATATATATATATATATATATTAATTATGTCGTTTGGTTAGAATTTGTATCAAATTTCAGCTTTGCTTTTTCTTCTTTCATGTCAATTTCTAAGAAAGAAAAACGTTATGTGTCACTTATTATTGTATTGGTACATCTGAGTATATATATAAACATACACACACACAAATAATTAATAAAAAATAATTTTTTTTTCAAAAAGGAAAATATTTCTCTTGATAAAATTTTATAATCTTACATCGAAAACATAACTCGTATATATATAAATAATTTTTTTTATAAAAATGATCTAAATAATCTCTTCATTTAGGATACGTTGACTATTTTAAAAACAATAATAATTAAAGAAAAGGAAAATTTCCTGTTTTGGTCCCATAATTATTTTTATTTTTCGAACTTGATCCTAAATTTAAAAAAAAAAAATAAGAACTTGGTCCTATAATTATTTTCCTTTTCTGAACTTGGTCCCAAATCTTAAAAAATAAAAAAGTTGGTCCTATAACTATTTTTGTTTTCTTGAACTTGGTCCTTCCGACCTGGTTTGTGGAATTTTTTTATTATTTAAGTCACGTAAAAAAATATATATTTAGTATTATGAGGGTATTTTATGACAAGAGGTAGAGTATTATGTTTTTTTCATTACTTTTTACTTAAATTAAATGACCGAAAAATATCACAAATTTGATTTTAAGGACTAAGTTAAAAAACCAAAATTAGTTATAGGACCAAGTTCTTAATTTTTTAAGATTTATGACTAAGTTCGATAAACGAAAATAGTTATAAGACCAAAATAGTGAATTTTCCTAAAGAAAAGGAGACATAGAAAAGAAGAGGAATATTGGCAGAATTAGTCCTTATAATTTATTTTTAATTTTTTCAATTCTCTAATTATATTTATTCAAATAAAGAATTAATTTTAAATTATTTTTATTTGAATTAATTATTTTTTAAAAAATTAATAATAGATTATAAAATTTTAATTCTTTAATTAATAAAGACATATAAATAATTGAAAATAATATGAAACTAATTTTCGAATGAAAATTTCTTTAAAACGACTACAAAATGGCTTCACGTGGTCCAATTTGTACAAGTTTCTTTGGAATAATTTGACCAAAAAAAGAACATTGTATATAGGGAAATTCCAAATAAAAATGGTGATAATAATAATAATACTAATAACAATAATAAATTAAGAAATGATGTAATTAATGGTGAGTCAAAGAAGCAAGCACCAGCACTTAAAAGTATCCTCAAATAAAATATTCCAAACCTTTAGAAAATGTATTAGAATTAATTCTCCTTAACTAAAGCGTTAGACACACCAAAACGAGAAATGAATTTGGACAGATTTGGGTGAAACTCAATTAGTAACAGTAACATAAATTTTATGTGTTTGAATCGAATTTCAGATAAAATATCTTAAGATTAATTAATATATATATATATACAACAATAAAAAAAAAAAAAATTAGCTAATTTAGTATTTATTTTATTAATTTTTTTTTTTTATATCAAGTTAAGACTTTATAACCAATTAATATTTGTTCTAACTTGATCGGATAAGTTAAAAACTATTCAAAAAAAAGGTTAAAACACGTTGTAAAGGCATAATTTGAGTGATAAAAAAATAAAAGCAATCAAAATATGATAAAAATGATTCAAACGGCTACTAGAAAATAGTCTGAGGTTTACAAAAAATAGAAAAAAGACTAAAAAAGTAAAAAAATTAATAAAATAGAGACTAAACTAGCAAATTTTCCATAACAATAATAACAATCATGGGATATTTTTTTGCCTCTAAACTCAAACTCATGACTTCTTAGATCGTAAATTATTAATTGAGTTAAATCCAAGTAATTTTAATTTTCTAAATAAATAATTCATTTACTTCTGTTCCTACCTAGACTTTTTATAATATATATAAATATGACAAGATTACAATTATCTAATTAAAAAAAAAAAAAAAAACGATTTGTTTCAACAAAGCATTTTTTCAAAATATTTTAATATGTTTATATATAGTTTAAATTCCATGCTTAAGTAACAAGCAACTAATCTAATTTAACAATAGGCAAATTGGCATAAATAGTTCCCAAATTATGGCTATTTGGTGACATTGGTCCCTGAATCATGTTAAATTGCTTGAGATTGGTCCTTCTATTAAAAATTTTTGCTATCCCACCGTTAATTTCAAAAAAAAAAAAAAAAATCCAAGGACATTTTAATCATTTCAAAATAATATTATACAAAAGAAAATATATTATTAATACAAATATATATACATATAGTCATTTCTCTCATTCTCTTCACCGTACATATACACATACACATTGTTTTTTTTTTTTTTTTTTTTTTTTTTTTTTTGTATAACATTATTATGAAATGACTAAAATTCCCTTTAGTAAATTTTTTAAAAAAAATTAACGATAAGATAACAAAAATTTTTAACGGAAGGACCAATCTCACACAATTTAACATAATTTAGGGACCAATGTCACTAAAAAATTAATTTATGGACCAATATCACCAAATGGACATAGTTTGAAGACTATTTATGCCAATTTACCTTAATAATATGAGAGATTCTAAAAATAGTTTTCAAAAAAAAAAAAGAGATTCTAAAAATAATAATAATAATATTTCTAGATATGATTCAGATAAATTCATTTTTTTCTTAGACAAAACAAACACTCTTAAGTAACTATATATATATATATATATATATTGCACAAAAATGCAGAAGAGAGATCCAAGGGAATCCAAAAAAAACTGGAATTTTTATCTTTAAGCACAAAATCTTTTTAATTTCTCGAATGAAAACCATTATATATAAATATATGCACGCATCGATAACTATAGTAATAAAGGATGAAGTTTTTATATATATTTATATAGTAATAGCAACAGCATATATCTATATATATATATACCTAATCCATAGAACAAAAACATCTCTATATCTGACCTAACCTTTTGAATAACCAATCATTGGTATTGAGAAGGAATAATTGGCGGCAATGGTGGTGGATGAAACACACACACACACATACACACATATATATATAGCACCATGGTTATCATATTTGTATTCCACCTACTTATTATAAATTCTTGGTCCAATTATGTAAAGGGCATGTCCTAAAAGTGCCCTTAGTGAATGCAAACAAAAAAACCCCTTCATTCTTCAACTTCATTCTCATATATATATATACATATAAAGGGACGATTTCTTTACACTATCTCTCTTTTACTGATTATGTAAATTCTTTTTTAAAGTAAATATTAAAATTATTTTATTATGATTTGAATTAATAATATTTATATTTATAGGTGAGATTGTTATCAATTGAGTTGACTATTAAAGAAAGATAAAAAGGCGTTTTCTTTTTTGGTAAAGAAGGTTGTGATAGAGAATAATGTAATAATTTAGTAGTGTGATTTCTCTTATTTGAATACCTCTATCTGATTTGTTAAATAGTAATTCTAAATTTAAATTTCATTAGAGACGAACATGTGCTAAAGTCTTGAAGGTTTACCGAATTACCAAAACGAAGGTTGTGGATAATAGGAGCACTAGTATTTAAGCACAATAGAAAGAGAGAGCATGGGTAATGCATGTTAATGAAGGTCTATGTTGCTATGAAATTGTACCAAAGGGATACTATTTAATGGGGGAAATTTCTGTTAAGGGAAAGGAATCTTTTTTGTGGCATGGTTTTAGGTGATGACAAGGAATGGATGGTGACCTATCAACAAAAGGGATAATACCAAATTAATTGATCTTTAAACTTAATTTCTTAATAATCTAAATCAAGTGGGTTTTTCTTATTGGTCATTAATTATAATTATTCTAATGCTTTTCTTCAAAGCCTATGAACCCTAATTTTTTTTTTTTTTTTTTGTTTTTTTCTTTTATAAATATAAAGAAAAATTCAACCTTTTAATTTTCTATCAATTCCTAAGGCATGTGTTGTCAATAGTACAATGAAACATATACCCTTCAAGAAATCCTCCCCACCTCCACCTCCACCTCCACCTCTCCCAAAAAGCCTTCCCTAACCCAACTTTACCAAAGGGACATATAAAATCAAGAAAAAAGAAAAAATATAATACCTTTTTATTATAATGCTTTCCTTTCCTTCTCCCCCCACAACCCCCCCACCCTACAACTTTTTTTTTTCTTTTAACCCTTCCTTTTATTTTGTGAATGAAAGTATTGTCTCATCTCCAACTGAATATTGAAAATTGAAATTGATGTAATTCTTTTTTTTCCTTTATTCATTTTCTGCTGTTTTGGTACTTCCTATTCAGCAGAGTCCTATAATGAAAAAATAAAATAAAATAAAAGAACCAATGGAAAAGCACAGGCGGTTAGAGTTTGGAGAGAGAGAGAGAGAGTGGAGTAGGAGTCACTTGACTCTCTCTCTCTCTTTTAAGTGGGTTCCTGGCAAAGACCCCACCTTTTCTCTATTTCTCTTTTATGTATACAAAAGAAATTCTTGTTTTTATTGCATCCATTTGTGTTTTTTGTTTCCAAACTCCACAAAGCCGAAGGAGAGAGAGGCAAAGAAGAAAAGGGACCTCAAGACAGGTTTTTTTGCAAGGACAAGATTGTGTACCCATGAGGATGATGAGTCCGAGTTTCAAAAATCCCATAATAATAACAATAATAATAATTACTCTTTGCTACTTCAGAAGCAGATAAAAGCAATTCAAACAGAATAATCTGACAGTTTCCTTCACCAAGAAGGAGAGAAGCAAGCAGATAGAGACCTATGAGAGATCAAGAAAAAGGTGCCATTCTTCCAATACAGATTTTGTGAGAGAGATAGAGAGAGAGAGAGGCAGACAGAGGAGAGAGAGAGAGAGAGAGAGAGAGAGAGTGTGTGTGTCTTTGCGTATGCGTCGGTGTGAGTGTGTGAAACATGTTTTGATTTGAGGGGAAGAAAATGACTGAACCCTTCTCCTCCTTCTCCTCCTCCTCTTCTGGTGTGGGTGAGTACTTCAGATTATATACTTTGACAAGAAAGCTATAAAAAGCTTTGATCTTTTTTCCTTCCTTCTACTTCTTGTGATACTGTTCTTTCAGAATAGTTTTTTTTTTTTTTTTTCTTTTTTCTTCTCCTGCTCTTGTATGCGAGGTGGAAAAAAAAAATTTGAGGTAAAACGTGTGAAAAAATCCCAGTTTCTACGAAAGAAACCATCTTTTGTTAAAATCATCTGCCTTTTAATTCTTTCTTACCTTGTCACATCACATGTTATTTGAACAATCGGGTTGTGGTTCTACTTCTACAGTTCTTTCTTTCAGAAATACTAGAATGATGGTCTGATCATCAAGAGCTCTTGCATGGCTAGTCAAAGACTTGGAGTAGGAACTAATTTATCTGATTCAGGGACTTCACAACACCACCACCACCACCACAGCACCATGCCGTATGCAGTTTTTCGTGGGCTGAATCCTCCCACTTCCTTCATGTACGCTGGTTTCCTTTCCATTTATTTATTTATTATTATTATTTTTGTTTGACTTTCTTCACCATTGCAATTTGGATTTTTGTTGTTGTGTGGGTGATAGTAGTAATCCAGAAGGATCTGCTTTTGATTTCGGAGAGCTAGAAGAAGCTATTGTGCTGCAAGGTGTAAAGATCAACAGTGATGAATCAAGAACACGTATGTAGGCATAATTTCTTCTGCGTTTTTTTTTTTGCTCCCTTTTTTTCTTACGTCTGCAAAAGCATAACCAACTTCTAAAGCAGAAAAGAAAAAAGGAGGGAGGGAGAGGGAGAGGGAGAGTTGAATGTGTCTAATGAAGCAAGTTGATGGGGTTTTACCATTTCTAATACAGTAATTATTCTTGAACATAGGACTTGAATGGCGTGGGGTTACAAACAAGGAAACCTGACCTCCTTGCATGATTTTACTGACTCCATATATAACTTCAGAGCAAAAAGAAAAAAAAAAAAAAGGGAAAAAGAAATGAATCCCCTCTTTTTTTTTTTATTGAACTGATCTTCTAAAGATTTGGGCTTGTGATTCTATGCAGCTTTATATGCAGCAGGAGGAGGAGCAGCAGCAGCAGCAACTGCCAGACCTGCTACTGCTACGCTGGAGATGTTCCCTTCTTGGCCCACGAGACTCCTTCAGACAACTAGAGTACTACTTCCCTTCCCTTTTTAACTCTTTTCTTTTCGTTTCATTCATTGACTTCTCTGTACTTCTCATCTACCAGACAAAATCTCTTTTTCTTTGCCTTCTACTTTGAGATTCTTTAAATTCCATTATAGGAAAAAGAAGAAAAATTGAAAATGGCAGGACAAAGTTCTATGTGGATAAATGGGAATATTTCAAATACTGGAATTACTCCAATCCTAATTTGAGCATTTTTTTTTTTTTTCTTTAACCCGGGTTACTATTGGGTTATTACAGGGAAGTTCCTGCAGGTCGGGAGAAGAGAGCACCGATTCTGGTTCAGCAGTGAACACAACAGTATCAAGTAGAGCAGAGGTCAGGTTAGAGGCAGAATCTCCTTCCATCATCAGTAATAACAAAAAGACATCGTCGTCGTCGGTCGACCTTCAAGGCTTTGACCAAAAGATCCTTCTTCATCATCAGTTACAACAGCTTCAAGAACAACAGCAACAGCAACAAAGGGTAGAAATGTCTAATATTAATGATGCTTCAAGAACAGATAATAATATTCCACAGCCTCAAGGAGGAGCTGCAGCAAAGTCTACTACTACCACTGCTACTGCTACTGATAAGGTCCTTAATACACGCCTTCTTTTTCTTTCCATGTCTAGTCTTTATAATATCAAGTCCTCCCAGTTCTCCGGTCATCACATCCCAAAATCTCTGGAAAGAAAAAGAAAAGGAAAAAAAAAAAAACAAAACAAAAAAGTTGGCATCTTTTTTTCTCACTTTTTCGTCCTACACGAATCCCGAAAACCGTCAAAACTCAAATCAGAGGGTTGAGCTTTTTTTTCCTGATTTCTGAGGCGATTCTCTCTGTGATGAGTTTCTGACATGTGTAATGAGAAAGAGAGAGAGAGTATCTTTTGAGTGCCAGCAGGATCACTGTTTTTCTTGGTTTTTTTTTTTTTATTTTTTTCTTCTTTTCCTTTTTATCTTTTCTCCATTTACTCAGAAGAAGCTCAACAAGAACACTTAGTTTAACTTCTGTTAATTATTATGACCAACTTTTCCAATCCCGAGAACTGGAGTTTTAACTCCTTGTATGTCTTTTAGGGGTCTTTAATCTTCTTTTTATATATATATATATATTTTTAAATAAGATTAAACAAAAAAGAAACGAAATCCAAGAGAATTGCAGCCGATACAATATTTGTTTTAGCTTCTTGGGTTCATCATCATTACTTTCTTGAAAAACAGCATTTCACATCAGCAGATCAGCACTATTTCAGAATTTCCTTTCTACATTATCTAATTAGTTTCCGTCAAATGATTACCAGTCTGATATTCTTCATATATATATATATTATCTTTGAATTTGATTATTTTTTGTTTAAAAAAAAAAAACAACAAATCTTTGAAAATATTTCTTCTTTGCTGACACGCTACTCTCTTCGTCCCTTCTTATCTGGGAGAAGACAAAAATAAATTCTATTTATTCTATTAACTTCTTTTTTTTAATACCCAAATACCGTATTTTATTCTTAAAATATTAGCCATATACTCTTCTTATACTCCATCATCAACGCTTCTATTTTTTTTTTTTGTCTAACCTGTGTTTTCTTCCCGATGCTGCAGAGGAGTGCTGGTTCGACTTCTGAGAAAGTGTTCGATGCCAAGGTATTTCATACATAATCTATACCATGAGAATCCCATATGCAAAGTTTTGTCCTTTGCTCTCGAATTTTTTTCCTTTTTTTTTTTTTTTCTGTAAGAAAACAAAATGTTGACTGATAAAGAAATATACTCAACTTATATATATGATTGTATTTTTTCTCTATGATTATTACAGACACTGAGGCGTTTGGCACAAAATAGAGAAGCAGCAAGGAAAAGTAGGCTTAGAAAAAAGGTAGTATTTTTGCTAGTTAGTAATATCAAAGACTTGTTGCCATATTCGAATATAAGATCGAGAAAAGACTCGCTAAAACCTTTTCCAAATATATTTGTTACTGGATTTTGCAGGCCTACGTACAACAACTTGAATCAAGTAGGATAAGGCTAACTCAACTGGAGCAAGATCTTCAAAGAGCGAGAGCTCAGGTTTGGTTACATTTATATATATATATAAGCTTTGAAACTGCTGCACTGATCCCATTCCATTCCAATCTTTTTTTCTTTTCTTTTTCTAGACGCAATCACATTTCTTGACCTTTTCCACCAACAGGGATTTTTCTTGGGAGGAGGTGGAGGAACTCCTGGTGGGAACATAAGCTCTGGTGAGTTTACCTTTATGGTCAGTGTTCTAGAAAAATGCCCCCCACTTGTCTGCTTGTTTTTATTTATATTTCAAGTTTGTTTTCTGCCTCCCCAAAAAAAAAAAAAGTTGTATTTTTTTTTTTTTTCCTAAATTAATATTTCTTGGCAAGTATGATAAGGTGGGACAAAAAGTTGATGGAGAATTTTTTGGCATTTTGCTGAATCTTGTATAATTCTAATATGTGTGCGGAAATAGTAACAACCCTTTTCAAAAAGAAAACACTATAAGTCAAAACTGTGATTGAAATAGGCGAAGGTGAATCATTTTAATCTGACAAAGTTAAAAACGTTAATTTCAAACTAACTCCTTCTGGTTTGCCTGAAATTCCATTAGTTAGTCTATCTGTTTGACCATATGAACCTTCTCCAAAACCATCTTTCTATAAAAGCGTGTGTGTATATATAATATGTCAAGTCAAACCTTAGTAATCTTGGGTTGTGAAAATGACTTCTAAAATTTGACCAATATTTGTCCACTTCTTACTGTCCTTCATTATCTTAGAATGGTAATTTTGTGGAAGATGAAGGCATCAACATGCATATAGTACTAGAAAAATACATGTTATATAGAACATTTTTCATGGATGAGTTAGTTGCATATCTTCCTAATTTTCTATTGCTAACCATGAGAAAATAAATCTTTTCCTATAGCAAAATAACACATTTCTTGATGATATAAATACAGTAATACCATGTTTTGTGCACATTTAGTATAGGTTTGACAACACGTATAGTCAATTATTTATAGTCAATTATTTATCAACCGTACGTACCAATGCTTGAGTTGATAGTGATACCTATATTTCATATTAAATATTTGCAGATGTGAGATTGAAATGTCACAACTTCCTAAGTACATAATTGATCAGCTACTAAACTTCATAAAGATTTTGACTTTTCTAACTTTTGGTTTAAACTTCTTGTCTTTCCTCATTGGATCCGGATGATGCCTTGAGTTTATCCTTTATCCAACAACTTTGATTTGTTATATGTTTTTCAAACTGGATTTCCTTGTTCAGGATTCTTTTAAGAAGTTTTGACCATTTTGCCCTTGTGAAATATGGGGGGAACAGTGGTGTATGTGTAATCCTTTCCATCTCTTGCCCCTTCACTTGCCAGTAACTGGACAATGTTTAATCTTACTGCAGGAGCTGCAATATTTGATATGGAATATGCGAGATGGCTGGATGATGATCACAGGCATATGTCAGAGCTCCGAACAGCATTGCAAGCACACCTGGCAGATGGTGATCTCAGGGTAGTAGTTGATGGATACATTGCTCACTATGATGAAATTTTTCGTCTCAAAGGAGTGGCAGCCAAATCTGATGTATTCCATCTCATAAATGGAATGTGGACAACTCCAGCTGAGCGTTGCTTTCTTTGGATGGGTGGTTTTAGGCCCTCTGAGTTAATCAAGGTTTGTTTTTCATGTGTTCTATCTTTAGTTTAATATTAGCATTGACCTTTTAAAACAAATTATCTGAGTCCAACATCCTTGGACCTCGTTCTTGATGATTGATCACACTACCCTTTAGGTTGTAATAGCAATATATATTATGGAAAGAGTGATTCTTAGGAAGATCTAGTAAAAATTTCATTTTTTTTGATAATATTGAGGTTCTCCTTGAATGATAGGAAAAAGTTCCAATTTTATGAAGGTGGTGTTTGTCATGTGAACTTTGAAGATTAGCCTCCTCTGGCCAGCCTTTTAACTAGTGGAATTCTCTTTTTGTCTGAAAGCTGACATATCCTTTGATTTCTAATCATTGTTGCTTTTTTTTTTTTTTTTTTTTCCCCTTTTGGCGTTTAACATCAGATGCTAATAGCACAACTAGACCCATTGACAGAGCAACAAATTGTTGGGATATACAGTCTCCAGCATTCTTCACAACAAGCAGAGGAGGCCCTATCACAAGGGTTAGAACAGTTACAGCAATCTCTGATCGATACAATAGCCAGTGGATCTATCAATGATGGCATGCATCAAATGGCCATTGCTTTAGGGAAGCTTACCAATCTTGAAGGTTTTGTCCGCCAGGTAAAACTATATATATATAAACCTTTTAGTTCTCCATTTTTTCTCTGAAGATGGGTTTTACTTGTTGAAATTGTTCACATTGGAATTGATTAGGTTAGCATTCATGAACTAATATGAGCTCCTTTACTTATCAGTTTGCTCATGCATGAGACACTTTTATGCTTAACTTTTAAAGGATATAACTTAAAATATGACTAGTGATGCTGTTCAGATAACCTAACACAATGGAACAAATAGACTTCCTGTGAATATTCTGAAACTCACAATAGTTAGTAATGTTGTGGCTTCATGTGAGTGAAATAGAAAGATTATCTGAATTGAGGCTCGAAACGACTAAAATAATTCACATACTTTTGAAACCTTGGGATGAATTTGAAAGATGATATGTGGAAGTGTGTGGAAATAAGGGGTGTCAATATGAAGCCATTAATGTCCATTGTTTTAAAGTCAAATGTGCTTTTAAACCTTATAGGAAAAGAGAAAAGAATACTTCCTCTTCAAGTAATTAACTTTTATCCATATGATGATTTTAAGAGAGTGACCTTAAGAAGCATAAAATTGATTTTCACTAAAAAAAAAAAAAAAAAAAAAAAAGAAATATCATGAAACCCATAGGTCCACTAAAGATGACTTAATTAAACCTTTAATGTTGAGTGTATTTGCTTTTTTGAGCCTTTTTTATTTTCTTTCTCTTCTTCTTTTTTTATATGGCAATCAACCATATGGTTCATATACATTTAATAGCTCTCATAGCTTTAGCTAGCTTCAATGATAATTCAAGAAATCATCTGTCAGTATATAACAACCTTAGTCAACCTTAAAATCAACATCATTCTCCTGTTAATTCACATGTCAAATTTTCACTCTTTCCTGCTAATTAAAAATTTATTATTTTAAAAAAAAAAAAAAAAAATTGTATGTTTTAATCGTAAATTATTATTGTTTAAACAAACAGCTTCTTTTAGCCACTTCTTTTCATAAATTCAGAAACTGAAAATACTTAGATTCAAAAGGCCAAAAAAATTATAAAATACTTGTTTGTCTGAATGAAAATAAAAGTGGGGGACTAATTAAAATGAACAATATTTCTTTCTTTTATTACTGAAATTTTGTGGTTAATAAGAATTTATGTTAAATTATAAGGATACATGAATGTTCTGCTGATCTAAATTTAATAAACTATGTTGCTTTCAAGAGTTGGTCTGAAAGGGACCCCTCTTGAAATAAAAACCCTTGCTGCACCCATCAAGAATATATGTATTTATTTTTTCCTTTCTTTTTTTTTTTTTTTTTTTTCAAATTTTTATTTTCTGCAGTAGTTTTAGAATATGGAGAACAAGTTAGTTGAAAACTCTATTTCTTAACCTATGATTGATTGCTATTGGCCAAAATATTATGGAATAAGACAAACAACTCCTCCATGACTTGGAACATGGATTGTTGCAAATGGAAATTTATGAATCATGGACATACATGTCTACATCTTGAGAGTTATTATTATTATTAGTTTTTTCTTAGTATTACTTGAAGGTTTTTCTGCTTTTAAAAAACGTTTGACTAAATGAATTCTATATATATTTTCCTGATAATGAAATTTGAATTTCTTTTTTTTTAAGGCTGATAATCTAAGACAGCAAACCCTTCACCAACTCCGGCGAATACTGACTGTTCGGCAAGCAGCAAGATGTTTTTTGGTGATCGCAGAGTATTACGGTCGATTACGAGCCCTCAGCTCTTTGTGGGCATCTCGGCCAAGAGAGTAAGTTTAAGAATATAATATATCAGGAAAGTTGTTTTTGCATCATGATCATATATATTTATAATATAATATATGTATATAGTTCAAAATTTTTTTTTTTTTTTTTTTTTTTTTAAATTTTTAATGATTAAAATTTTCAGGAGTTTGATCGGAGACGAAAACTCTTGTCAAACAAGCACAGATCTGCAAATGGTGCAATCTTCTCAGAACCAATTCTCCAACTTCTGATCATATGCAATTTATATATTTGATATATTTAGAGTACTCTTTGATATTTGAGGCCATTGTTAGCTAGCTTTTTCTTTTTTTTCTTTTTAGGGTTTCCAAAACTTGGTAATTTAGAACAAGTAGAGCTTCTTTCTTTATCTATATATATATATATATATATATGTAAGAGAAAAATTGTTTAGCTAGCTATAATCTAGCATGTTGATATATATCGTTTATGCTGTACTGTTATTGCTGTAAATACAAATTAATCAATTCTAACTACGTATATGATATATATATATATATATATACTACAAAAAAAAAATGGGCTATTAAGACGCTTTTAAATACTTTAATATTAGGGTATTTTTTACTTTGATGTACTTGATGTAAATATCTTAATAAAGATTGTCTTAACTCTAACTATCTTAATAGTTTTTTGTGTATGAGTAAAATTAAATTTTTAAATTGAATTTTTTGAGACTTTTTTTTTTAATCTATTAAGATATTTTTAATTGTCTAAATATTTATTTTTAGAAATATTTTTATATACGTAGTAATATAATAATTTTAAAACTTGTAATTTTAAAATATCTTAATAGATATATTTCAATAGCTTATTTTTTTTGTAGTGATATAACTTTTGCTAAAATTAAAATAATTTTCAAAAACTCCAGATATTAAAAATTATATTGTTTCTTTCATATATAAAAATACGCATAAATAGTTTCTTTGCATGATTTGTATATAGGAATATGAATAGTTAGGGGAAGGTAACTTGAACCTTTGACACAA
>JAXGGT010000169.1:13930119-13940446 GCA_035583425.1 Marsdenia floribunda | reverse complement strand
TATATATATTAAACTTAATGTATTATATATTTTAATGGCTACTGCTGCAGGTTCCATGGCTTTACCTAAAGGTTTATCTTCAGCACCCACTGCTGCTCCATCGGGCTCCGACAATGTTTAAGAATGTTAGAAGAGGAAGAAGGCATAATCTACATTATTTGACTTATTATTATTTTTAATATTTTAGAGATTCAAGATGATGTTTTTTGTTCGCCCCCCCTTTAAAGATGACAAAATTTAGGTTTTACTGCTGTTATTAATAAAATAGTCTTTGAGCATTATTTTTTTATGGATTTTTTTTTTTTTTTTTTAACAATTCAAAGGTCTTAATATCGCCGAGGGGCCATTGGCCCCAGTGCCCTGTATCAATCTTCTCCTCTGATAAGCACGGGTTCGAGTCCGTGCATCTTCAAATAAAAAAAAAAAGTCTTAATATCAATTTAATATGTGGTGATTCATCAATTTAAGGGTATTTTTGTCGTTTGTTATTTTAACTTAAATCTTAATAAAAATATTTATTTTAAAGAAATCAAACTAACTCTAAAAAGAGATAACATAAAAAGAAAGAAATTGAAAGAAAAAAATTGAATTAAATTGAAAGAAAGTAAAGTTTTATCAAAACCTGACAAATATATCCTTTGCGGTACATAATAATTACAATTTACTAAAATTTAATAGGAAAAATTATTTTATCTAATAAAAAATAAAATAGAGATAAAGTAATTAAAAAAAAAAATTGGTGTAAATAGTCCTAAATTTATTTTTGATCTTTAAAAAATTTTAAAGTTGTGAAATTAATCCTTCAATCTATTTTTTCTTTAAATTGACTATATATTTGCAACTCTTTTTATCACTGAGACATTCATAGAAAATTTGACAAATTTAACGAAAAAAATTCTAACAAATTTGACCAATTCCATAATTTTAAAATTCTTTAAGAATCAAAAAAAATTTAATACAAGAATATAAGAATCAATTTTAACAAATAGTAATAAATTGGAACTATTATACCAATTTGCCTAATAAAAAAAAAAAAAAAAAAAAAAAAAAAACATTTATCCCATGGTGACTAACAAGACCAATTATCCTTATTATTATTATTACCCAAAAGCGCAGCGAATACGGATCACTTCTGTTGAAGGCGTTGAGTCGGTTTTCCGTTTTCAATAGGTTTTATTACATTCTTTTATGGGATATAAAAGACTAAAAGCGCCTCCTGTCTGGGTCTACACTCTCTCGGACAACAAGCTGCAGTCACCGACCGGGTGGGAAACCATGGGGAAGCACGGGAAGAAGCAAAGCCACCACCAGCAGCAGCGTGGAAGAAGAAGAAGAGCCTTCTCGTATGATCTCGAAGAAGGTTGCGAAGAAGAAAAGTATCCTCCATCGAATTCAAAGGAAGAAAATGTCTCTGACGAAGAAGAAAGGGATAATGGTGTTGAAGAAGAAGACGACGAAGGAGAAGAAGATAGTGGAGCTAAGGATAACCTGTCGAATAATAATCTCCCTTCCAAGTTTTGGCTCTACCAACAATCTGTTCAGGTGAAGAAATATTCCAAGAAATTAATTTGCATTGCCTTTCCGATGATTTCTTTATCATTACCATTTTCCTCTTCTTGTTCTTTAATTTAATGCATGTTTGGAGTTTTAAGTTCTACTGTATTTTTACTTTGTTTGGATGAATGAATGGCAGTGTCCGAAAGGGGATATTAGTTATCTGCAAAAATTCTTTCTGATGTATGTGGGTGGAAGGGCACCAATTCATCTTCAAGAAGATTTTTGTGGGACTGCTTTTCTGAGGTAGGTATCTAAACTGCCCTATTCAATTGAGGATGGATTTTCTGTGAGCACTTTACTATTTCCTGTTTGTTTCATGGTGCTCAAATGCACATGAATTGAGGATGCTTGAGTTTGGGTACTTGTGGTTAAGGGTTAAGTTATAACATATACATTAATAGGCCCTTTCTTGCCTTGGCTTCTTCTGATATTTCTTTTAGGTTAATTTGGTCTTCAACATGGATTTTCTTGCTTGCACATTTCCAGCAGAGAATATTTTTCCACCTTATTTTGTATACACTTTATTGAGATTTAAAACTTTGTTCAATGTACGATTGAAATTATTGAAAAGGGGTAAACTACGGGTGATTCTTTCCCATGTTTTTAGTTTATTTTTCATGGAATCAATGTCCCTTCCGTGGAATATCAGTCTGAGTGTATGTGGCTCAAATAAGCATGCTGTTAATTTTTGTATTTTTCTTGTATGCTAAATGGTTCAAGTTAGTCTACTTGTGTTGTTATGATTCATGGCCCTACCTGATTTTTTAATAAGCTTCCCGTAGGATTAGTGCTTGGAATTTTCATATTTTTCCATACATTGCTAGGGACTTTATAGATTGATCATATTTTACAATACCTGATTCTGTGTATTTGGTAGTACCGAATGGCTACGTGCTGATGCAAGAAGGACTGCTGTAGGTTTGGATTTGGATGATGAGGCACTTCTTTGGTGCATGGACAACAATGTAAGCAAAATTGGAGCCGACGTCTATTCCAGGATATTCCTGTTTCATGGTAATGTCCTGGAACCTCTTGAGGCCAGATTAGTGAATTTTAATCCTCAAGAGGTTGAGCAAAGAATTACATTAGATGACAAGGTAGATGGTTCAAAGACAAGTTTAGAATCCAGTTCACAGAGATGCTCTGGTGGTGTTTCTAGCCACAAGTTAATGAAAGAGACTCAGTTACCTGCTAGAGATATAGTTTGTGCATTCAATTACAGTTGTTGCTGTCTTCATACTTGCAATGAATTAATTTCATATTTTAAGCATGCACATAATATATTGAATAAGAAAGGGGCAATATTTGTCATGGACTTGTATGGAGGTACATCAGCTGAGCGCGAGCTGATTTTGGAGAGGAGATTTCCTAATTTTAGAGTAAGTTATTGCATTTATAGCTCTCCCTTTTTCAATTGTCTCCTTTATCTGTTTCATTTATTATTGCTTTTCTCAATACCTTTAAAGGATGGTTTCATTAACTTTGTGATTGATAGTGGTTTGGACTTTGAAATTTTTTCTAGCGTGGCAAGTCTCTTACTATTCCTGAAGTTGAGCTCATAGCACAAAAATTCTTGTGACTATCTGGTAACATGCATTATTATGCTTATGACCTACTGATAATTTCATTCTGCATTCACAAAATGCATTCTTATGAAATTAGTTCTCCTATATGTGGAAAATTAATTTGAGAATGTCAAAATTAAGAAAAATTATGAATGCTTGGAAAAGTTTATTAAATTAAAAATGCAAGTGCAAGTGCTGGATGTGGTCTTTCTTCTATAAATGCTATTTCTTTTATGTCTTTGTCCAAAATGAGAAGAGTTAAGTGTACCCCAATATCTCCCAAGAACCTTGTAATTCTGCATTCTCTTGCACCATAGCTATGGACTGAACTTGTGGAATGGGTAAAATATACAAGAAGCTTGGGCAAGATTTCACAACTCATTGGAAGATACGTTTACTGCAACCACATCAATGTATGAAATATACACAAGGCTGTTTGGGGAGAATTAGTGGCCTTTTGACTAGAGCTTGGTTCACTGTGGGGTGAGTTTCAGGTGTTGTTAAGGCTGACAGAAATTGAACTAGGTTCACCTTTGGAGGTAGTGATGTTGACAAAGTTTAAGATGAGTGTTGAATTTTGATATAGAAAGAGAAAGGAGATGGACAACAAGAATGGTGAAAACTATATGTTACAAGTTTTGAAGGAAGTGAAAAGAAAAATAAAAAGGATAAAAATAAGAAGAAAGGAATTAGACACATTCAGTGTGTGCAATTTTATTGAGACACAAATCTTTTTTATGTTTTGTATCATTCCAATTTCTGTTTTAACATTGTCTACTGAAGGAAATCAACTTTCTGACAATGCACCATGTGAGTTCATCTTTCCTTTTAATTTTGTATTTTGTGAGTTACTTCTGTTTAGTCATTAACTGGGGAGGGAAAAAAAAAGGGTTCAGTTTAGTCTCCTAGTGCCTCTGGAAGGATAATGGAGCATAAGTGGGCCAGAACCCTTTGTTAAAGGCAAACAACCTTAACTGGTCGAGAAAGGAAAGTATTAAGATTAATCTTGAAATATTGATATTGCACATGATAACCAATTGTTACTTATGTATCCAAGTAATAAGATGTCTTTAGATAATTTTGCTTGATGAGCATGGGCTTTTGTTCACTTGGTGATTCCAGAATTGATTTTATTTATTTATTTTTTGTGTAAAAGTTAATTAGCAACTCATTGCTTGTCTTTACTTCCAAACATGAACTGTGACTTCCTTCAGTATGTCTGGGAGCAAGCTGGATTTGACATAATTCAGCGCAAGACCAGAATCAGCCTCCATTTTAATCTCAAAAAGCCAAGGAGAAAGCTTCGCAATGTATTTTCCTATAGCTGGAGACTGTAAGTGATGAAACGTATTATCTGACATTTTGAGAAAGCTGAATAAGGAATTCATACTTCTATTTAATCTTTTATGAGTAAAATTCAGGCAACTTAAACTTGTCTTCTTGTTTTCTTCTTGTTCGAATGTATCTACTTATTTGAGAATTTATGATGAGCTATTGGGCAAACATAGCTTATAGTTGTTTTGAGTTAAGATAGCAAATATAACATACTTTTGTGTTATAAAGAAGCATGACCAGTACACATATTTGTCTTTTTCCTGCATATGATAATATGCTGAAGGTTTTGATGAACTTTTATCCCCAGGTGGTCATTGCCTGAGATTAAAGATTGTTTGGAAGAGGCTGGATTTCGGTCTGTCCACTTCTGGATCCGCAGTATGCCAGACAGTGAAGAGATCAAAAGCGTAAAGGGATTTGGTGCTGGGCAAGACACAAAATATGAAGAAGTCCCAAGTTTTCAACAGCAGGATTCCTGGAATGCATATGTTGTTGCTGTTGTCTAGCTATCACTATGTACCCCTTTTAGCAAGTAAGTTTGCTTAGTGGACTTTCTGCAACTACTGTTTCTTGTTCTCTTTCTCATTTCTTAGATGAGTTACAAATCCATACCAAGCAAGGGGTATGGATGATGAAATATAAATGAATTTAAAAAAAAAAAAAATGTTTTGATAACTCGGTATCTTTATCGACTACTTTGAGAGAATATACGAGGGAGACCTTCCAAGACTATAATTCATGATTGAAATATTACACAAGGCTGTTTTTGACTTGAATTGAATTCAAGACTTCGTATGAATTCTGTATAAAATTTGATAGAGCATAAAATAAGTCAAATGACTCATTATCAACTGGATGTATACTTTCTATACAATAAAGATGATTACTAATTAATTGATTTGAGTAATGTCGTGAAAGTATAACAATTTAACTCAATTTAATATTTCTTTTATATTTTTAAATAAGTTGAAATAGTTAAACTGACTCCACCCTTTAACAACTGTTCCGATTTTCAAAATCATCAAAATGATTCTTCACTTTGGTTGTTGTTTGGTAACTAAGAAAAAGAACAAATCCTATATTGTTTGCTTTTGTTAAAAACGATGTTGTAACTATAACTATAACAAAGGCCAATTGTGTTTTTTAATTTTTGGGGAGGCCTAAGTTTGAGTGTGTCTTTAGATTTCAATCATTAAGAAGTTTCTTTGGGATCAAACATTGGGTTATTATATAAACAGTGCAAAAAGTTGTTTGTCATATCCTTTTCTTTTGTTGGCACAACCACAACCGCCCCCATACAATACTATTTTTTTTTTTTTTTCTTTTAATTTGATTTCCTAAACCAATTGTAAAATTATGTGTTTTGAAGTTGCTTTCTGTAAATCAAAGTATAGAAATATTTGTTAGTTTAACCTCTATTTCATTAATTTTTTTTTTTTTTTTTCTAATTCTTATACTATTTTTTATGACTATTTTAGTTCTTTTTATTTTATTTTGACTTAATAAAAAAATTAGGACTTTATAATGAATTTTAATCTTTTTCGTAACAATTTTTACGGTTCGATCCTATAATTTTTTTCTGTTTCTTTAACTAAGTTCTAAATACTTAATTTTGTCTTACATGATATCATATCTTTTTGTGTTTATCTAATTAGGTCCTAAATCTTTAAATTTGCGTTACTTAATATTCTATTTTTTTATATTTCTCTAACTTCGTCCTATCGGTCAATTTTTAAAATTTTTTTTTTGACCATTTTCACGATATAAATCTCTTTGATACAATTTTTTGAGAGGTATTTTAGGCATTTCAAGTTTTTATGGTATAAAATTGTACACCATGAAAATAGCCAAAAATGTAAAAAAAATTAATTGGAAGGACAAATTTAGGAAAACATAAAAAGATATGATATCGAGTAATGTAAAATTAAAGATTTAGGACCTAATTGGGAAAATGTATAAAAATATAGTATTAAGTAAAGAAAAAATTAAAGATTTAGGATCTAATTGGAGAAACTAAAAAAAAATATAGGATTGAATCAAGAATTTTTCCTAATTCTTAATTAATTTGTTTGATCAAATTAGAATTAATATAAATTAGTTATAAGATTTTAACTTAATAAAAAATTTGTCAAACTATGATTAAAAAGACCAAAATGATCGCTTAAAAATAAAAAGACTAAAACAATAAAAAAAATTTTTAATAAAATTGATACTAATTAAACTAATTATTCAACAAATATATAATTAAAGTACCAAAGAAAAAAAACACCCTTCATTTGAACGCATAAATGAAACTTCTTTTTTTTTTCATTTCCTATTTCTATTTTTTTTTTTTTTTCATACGGGAATAGCATTCATCATTTGTAAATAATGCAAAATATGCATGCATCAAAGCATCTTCTCAAATTTAGCCAAAAAAATTATCATATTTTATTTATATATAATATATATATATATATATATATATTTAGAGTTTAGTGATCTCTGCACAGTTTTCATCAAGAAAATCATTGTGCATAACACGATATAATTTTCAATGATTTTTCCCACTTCATTAGTCACCTAAAATTATTGCGTTGACTGAAGTGAATAATGACTAAATTTCCACCGTTCTTCCCTTTATATATATATATAATACTACAACTCATCATTTTCCTTAATTCCATCTATAGTAAAATCACTTATTTTTATTTATTTTCATTTATATACAAGAATCTAGAAAATAAATCATATTTATAACCATAGTTGATTGTCATAATTTAAATGTGCATATATATATATTTTATTTTATTTTATTCTTTCACTTTCTTAATAATTTAATCTCTAACTTCATAATTAATAATCATTTTTAGGAATTCGAATCCAAAGTTGAAGATGATTTATAATAGAGAAGGGATTAATTAGGGTTTCTATTTTATGATGATTACATTAGGCCATGGCTCGTGGCTTGAGCTTTTTTTAGCTCTTAATTACCATGTATTCAACAATGGAAATTATTGAGAACAAGCTGTAAGCAGTTGTGTGGTTTTTTTTTTTTTTTTCTTCTTCTTCTTCTTCTTCTATTTAAGTGTTTCTATATGACTTATCAAATGAAAGCTCTGAGTTTGAATCTTATTTGGGACGATCTTGTATGGTAGCATTTTAATTATGTGTTGTAATCTCGAGAGTTTTCTCCATAGATTCTTTGTGAATTAATCGATTAAGATACAAATTATCATTAATAGAAATTATTTAATGCACATTATAATTTAAAAGTAAGTTAAATAATTTTTAATATATGTATACATATATATATATACATAAACCTAACATGCAAATTATATATTGGCCATCAATATTTTGCCAAACATGAGACCAAAGAGAGGATTAAAACTTAATTAAAGACAAGCAGGTGCACATGTTATTGATAAGAGCTTTATTTATAAACCTAAATATCATGCCAAATTTAAGGAGCGGTGTGGCTTTTTTTTTTTTTTTTTTTTTTTTTTTTTTTTTGAATAAGAGACAAATTTTGTGAGCATAATTTGGATCGAATTTGAATTGATTGAAATAGGAACTTTGGATACTAAATGATTTAATAAAAAAAAAAAATAATATATTCGAATTTAAATTAATCGAAATAATAACTTTGAATACTAAATGATTTAACTAAAAAAAAAAAACAAACTATATGTTCAAATTCAAAATAGTTTAATTAACAAATGATTTAACAAAAAAAAACAAACAAACAAACAAACAAACAAATTATATGTTCGAATTTGAAATAGTTTGATTAATATATACTCTTTTTATTTTTATTCTTTACACTATTGATTAATTAAACTCATCACATGGTAGGTTTCTTTGTGGTGCAATTACTACCATTTTTTTTTTTAAATTTAATTTTATGATATACAAAAATTAGAATAGGCATATATATATATATATATATATATATATATATATGAAATATATTTTGCTGTCGCGGAAAGCAATTCAAGAGGGATAATACCTCATATTCTATCATGAGCAAGAATCAATATGTATCATCCCTTTGAGATTTATTTCATAATATTTTATAATCTAAATGTAAACATCATTAATTCTCGTAATATTCTTTGTATCATTGATAGAAAATTATAGTTAACTTGCTACATAATTTTTTTAATACACAAAAGAAAATTTTAAAAATAAGGAGATAAATGCTAATTTTCATATCGACAAGTCTTATGGATGTTATAAATGATCTTAATAGGAATGTGATACCCAATTTCATGTACAAAATCTATCTAAATGTGTCATGAAATATAACATAAATTTAGACATGTATTATTAACTTGAGATATCTTTTTTAACATTACGAAAATACTTGTTAAATAGTTGATTTTAGGTGTCATCGTGCCCAAAGTCACATTGCAGGCTTGTAGGTTCTGATTTAGCCAAAAAATAAACACAAGACACGTAGCTAATAATGCTGAGTTGGAATCTCTCTCTTTGAGCTCTAGGCCAAGCGAGCTCCATTGTTGCAGACTAAATTAACCTGCAAAGAGGTCTCAAACAGAAATTTGTCTCTTTTTAGACTCTCTGACGATCAAGACAGTGGAGGAATAAAAAGAAGATTGCAAAATCAGCCAAAAAAATCTAGTTGATTCCCATGATGCGAAGAAAACTTAGATGAAGTTTTGGATGTGTTCTTTATGTTCAACTTTAGAGTGCTTTCACCTTCTGCATAGAGACGGACCATCTAGGCCAATTTATATGACATGAATGGTTGAGTTGGGGAGTACAAATCAATGAGAGAAGTGCAAATGTGCCTACTCTGGCTTACCTGCAAGCCATGCACCCTTGGATTACTATTGTGGATCTTTTATCAAGAATATCAAAGATCCGTATTCAAAAGTACATTAGACATTAAACGTGCATGGTCTACTAATTGTTGAGGGGGCGGAGATAGGGATTGCATTGATGTAAGCACTTCCAAGATAAAACTCCAAAATACAGGAAGAGGTACTCCAGAGATGACATGTCTTCGTAGGAAGTGGTTTGAAGAGGTCCTAAGGCAACACGTCATCATAGGAAGTGTGGACCTCTTAATCTTTCAATATTTAGCTCTTCAAGTGTGGATTCTGATATATAGTTAGTATCAAAATGGATAATAAAATCTTATAAATAATATTATAGTTTTAGAATAAAGAGAGATGAAAAGCCGAAAAGAAACCTAAATTTACTTTGGTAGGGCTTTTTGAAAATGAAGTAAAAAGAGAAAAAAAAATTATGAATGGATATGGAAGAAATCCAGTCAACGATGAATATATAATTGAATATGATCAGAAACAACACAAAAGGGGCCAGATAGATGTGGTCTGTGGACAAAAAGTGGGGGTAGAATAGTCAAAACAAAACTAAAACTTTTAAGTATTCCACCAACTTGAAGAACCAAACCCTAGCTAGCCGGCACTCTGATTACAAACATGCAAATTTTGAGAAGTTTTCAATTCAATTTGGATTCTTTATCTCACTATAATATTCTCTAGCTATCATATTTATAAAAACTATATATATATATAAATCTACAAATTAATAAATATTAATATGTAATAATAATTTTCTTTTGATTAAATTATTGGATATATAGAGTCATTATTTCAATTAATTCATATTTGATATGTTTATAGAGCCCGACTCTTATTTAGAGAAATATTTCACTCTAACTCTTATATGACATTTATAGAGAGAATCCAACAAAAAAAAATCTTGTGTAGCGTGATTAGACCTTCTTTTAATACATATAATTGATTAACAAAACTAAAAAACAAACACAAATAATATCACAAAATCCTCATACTTCTCAATTTACTTTTATAAATATATATATATATATATATATATAT
>JAXGGT010000169.1:13916204-13930019 GCA_035583425.1 Marsdenia floribunda | reverse complement strand
ATATATATATATATATATATATATATGTATGTATGTATGTATGTATATAAATTATTTTGAATTGGTTTAGAACCAAACAATGAAAAGAAAAAAAAAAATGTAGTCCTTGCTTTTGATTTATTTATTTATTTATTTATTTTATTATAGTCCTCTTAATTAATTTTGATGTCAAAGGGAACCCCATTAATGGAATAGCTAAGAGCAAATTAATTCAAATGTATTGTCTAACTAATCTAAAGTACATGTGAAAGTTGTCATGTTTCACAAGAAAATAAATACTATACTTGTTGAATCCCCCAATGATGCCTTTGGCAGCTTTTTCTTCTGTTTATTTCTAAATCATTTATGCAAAACAAGAATTTTGGTTCTTCTCCTTGGTGAAAATGACTAACAAAAAGATTCCCTAAGTTGACATGATATCAAATATAGGGCTTAAATTGGGGAAAAAAAATCAATAACAAATTGACTTTCTAAACAATAAATTTTATGAAGAGAGGAATTAAATGCATATGTTCGTTATATATTAGTGGCTTATTAAATAAGAAAAAAAAGAAAATGAACTAATTGCACAAAAAATATTAACATTAAATACCAAATTTACCAATTTTTCGACTTTTGAATTTATTAATATTTACTAATCCCTCCTCCAAGGCAATTTCTACAACTTTTTGAAGCTACCAAAGTTAAAGGGGACCCTCCAATTTTTGATATAATATAGGAGTAGTCACTGTCAAAATCAATTGTATTTCTATAAAATATTAAACACACATGCATGTCACTTTCTTGCTGGCCAAATTCTTGGTTGGATCTTGAGGAGGCACCACTATTGTTGTTGGTTAGAAATAGATTTTTATTTTATTTTATTTTGTGGATGGTAGAGAATTTGGAGGTCCAAATTAATAATTGTTGTAGCTATAGGGAAGGATTGCCTCAATCGGTAATTTGTGGGTTCTCACTAGCTACTACAATTCACTCCATTGGAAGTATATAGTCATTCCATTTCTTATTATGTTTAATTTATTGACTAAGTATTCATTTGTTTATATACACATCCTTAGTTAGTTTATGATTGTATTCTTGTTAATGAATATATATATAAATTATAAGGGTTTTACACCTCTTAATTCGAACTCATAATATTTCATAGTTGTAATTAGGTAAAATTACTATTATAAGAGCAATCACTTTTTATTGCTTATGAATTTAGATTAAAAACTATAGTTGTTATGTATCAACCAAAAAAAAAAAATAAAAATAAAAATTAATATGATTAATTTAGTCTCTTTTTAACATTCGATTCACCAATAATTTTTTTTTTCCTTAATTTTTTGTCAATCAACTCTATCTTTTACTTAGCTTTCACCAATAAGGTCCCTTTGATGGTAATCATTAGCCGATAAAGTTCTTTTAACACTACAAATTTATTAGAGAAAATTTAAAAATTAAGGAACCTTATTAGGAACAAATGTGAAAACAGAATCTTATTGACAAATATATATATTTTTTTTAAATAAACTAAAACAATGAAGTTTTTAAATAATTAGTTTAACTATGTTTCAGTTTATATAAAAATGTAAGTATTGTAATTTTTCTTTTTTTGAAAAATTTGAGATTTTTTTGGCCCCTAATGTGATTCGAACTCATGATTTCTGAAAACATAGACGTGACTGCTATCAATTGAGCTAAATCATCTCATCACAATTATATTGTAAAATAACATTTTTTTTTTAAAAGAAATATTTGTTTGATATTTTATTAAATAAATTATACATGTTATAATAAATGAACACTTTACTACTATTATTATTATTTTTGGTAGTATTAATTTGAGTCGGAAAAATAAAGGTATTTGGATGAAAAAATAAATAAAGAAAGAAAGAAGAATTAAAGGAAGAGGGTGCAAATACTTAAATAGATTTCCAACCCATGCTTTAATATAATTAATTTCACATGGGAAGATTACCCCAAAACAGCAAAGTTCTTTTCCATCATTAATTTTTTCAATCCAACACCAACAAATAGAATGATTCCCTTCATTAGGTTTCAAATGCATATTTAATGTCAACTACATAAAAAGAATTTTTAATATTTTTTTTTTTTAAAATTTGAAATTTTTTTGACTCTAAAATGACTCAAATTTACAACCGATCATAAGCGTAACTGTTATTAACTGAGCTAAACCATATATTATCATATAAAAAGAAGAAATGAGTATATATATATATCGAAAAATAGAGAATACATACATATATATATATATATATATATATATATGTATATTATTGTTAAACTTTATATTTTCATGTCATTTAATAAAATATTAAAACTACTATGTATATAAAAATCTTATTAATACTTGATTTTCTCAATAAAATAACAAATTGTTGAATTATATAGAAATATAATATAAATTGATTAATATATTTTAAAAAACATTTAATAAATTATTCAAAGAATAACAAACAAACTACTAAATAAGAGTAATTTTAAAAATAGCATAAGTAATTTCTTTATATAGAAGACCAATAAATAGAAACTATTTACCCAAATTGGAATGGAACAAATAATATCTCAATATTTATTATACTTATTAAAAAAATAAAGATTACTTATAATTTTTAAACAAGTGTGACATAAAATATAAATATTAAAAAAAAAAAATTGTACCATTGAATTACTAAATTTTTTACACGTTGAAAAAAAAAGTTTTTATTTTTATCTTTATTTTTAATTGAAATTTTTTAAGTTATTAAATTTTTTATCATTGCAAAATAAGTTTAAATCACTGAACATTTTAGTGGCAATAAGACCTCTCTCTCTTTTTTTTTTTTTTGGTAAGTAATAATACATCTCTTTTATCACTAAACTTCTAAGTTATTTGTATCTTTGTATCTCTATGAATTTTACTAAAAAGGAATATTTTACTATCCGGAAAAATTTAATAACTTAACAGTTATAAATAATATTTTTTAAAAAAAAAAAATAAAGTTTTTATTTTTTGCTTTAGACGTACCTTCAACTCATAACTTTTTGAATTATAAATGAGACTACTATTAATTGATTTAAGATTGATAATATATTTTTCACCTATTTAAAAAAAAAAAAAAACTTTAAAACTTAAAAATTACATATAAATGGATAATATATTTTATTTTATAAATTACAAATAATAGAAAATTGATGGATTTTGTTCCATCTTTTGATTATTAGTACGATTATTTATTTATTTATTTTTTACTTAATAGGTCTCAAATGTATAACGGACAAATGTATTTAGTTTCTATTTTTATAAAATGTTTATTTGTGCAGGTCACAAATAAATTTTGATTAATCTAAAAATATAAATATTATAGACTAAATCCACCAATTTTGTCACAAATAAGTGTAATTTGCAACTAAACAGGGTGATCTAAAGATTCGGAATCTACCAATTCCTTAATCCAAACTTCCACTCAGAAAATCACGAAAAACAACCAAAGGGGAAACAAAAATTCTAGGAAAGCCGTTCAACATCCTCTGAATTATCAATCCATCTCGTTTCTTTTTTTTTTGCTTTGAACTTTTGATGGAAGAACTCATCTAATCTGAGTGAAAACCTTCCTCATGATTCACCTGTTTTTTTTTTTTTTTTTTTTTCTCTCCGATACTCACATAGTTTGTTTGACAGTGAAACAACCTTATATACACACTCGTCATATGCAACCGACCCAACAATAATGGCCTAAAAAATACCCAACATTTCTTGATTCCATTTGTTCAGTTGAATCATCCCACTACCGACTACGTGTTCTTCACTTGCTTTTCTTCTATTTATAAAACTTGGGTTCTCCATTATTAGAACAAGTAATTGTTCTGATCTTGAAGTCTTAGTTTCCCTTTAGTCTTAAAGTTCAAGATTTGTGGTCAGATCCAACATTTTCAGCCGTTATAGAAAGTTTCAGTTTTTTTTTTTTTTTTTTTTGGTGTTTTTCTTGATGATATGTAGTTCTTGAAATGGTTGTATTGGCTGGTTTACTTCTGTTTCTTGGAATATGAATCTGATTCAAAATCTTCTTATCGTTTCCAAGTTTTTGCGTATTATTGGTCATTTGCTTTAGCTCTTAATGGGGTTCTTAGTGTAGTCAGATCTCTTTGTTTCTGTCTTTGAGAGCTAAGCTGTACCATTGTTTTTTGCTTCATTTTTGGAAACCCCAAATGAAGCGTTCATTGCGCCCTTTGTTGAGCATATTGTTCCTGATGGTTGTTGCAGCCTTGCTCACCTTTCGCGTGACGCTTCACCATGGCTCCATTCAGCTGGGAAATGAGAACCTCTTTGTTCAAATTGACAAATTACCAGTCTTGAATGAGACCTTTTTGAAATATGCTTCAATTGACATTGGTGAGCACAGGTTGAAGAAAGAAATTGAGGAGCTGTTGGAAGGAAATTTTAGGAACCATGGTCGGCATAGATCATTTCTGTCTTCGGGAAGGTACCAGATTGATGTCAGAGCAAGGTCAGCTAGAGGCTTGCCTGTGCAGCTCCGGTCACCTGAGTTCTATAGAATTTGGTTGAGTTTTCGGAGGCATTTGCATGACTGGGCTAGAAATAGGAGGTTCAACTCAGACATAATGGTAGATTTGGTGAATGAATTAGGTGATTTGAGAGGTAAGTATGTTGATGAAAAGAAGGGGTTGGAAAGAAAATACAAGTCTTGTGCTGTTGTGGGGAACAGTGGAATTTTACTTAACACTGAGCATGGAAACCTAATAGATAGTCATGAGGTAGTAATTAGGCTCAACAATGCCAGGACACGGAGTTTTGAGGGCAATGTGGGGAAGAAAACTAGCATTTCTTTTGTGAATAGTAATATTTTGCATTTGTGTGCAAGGAGGGATGGTTGTTTTTGTCATCCATATGGGGCAGATGTGCCTATTCTTATGTATATATGCCAGCCTGCACATTTCTTGGATTACTTGGTGTGTAATTCTTCACACAAAGCACCATTGATGATAACTGATCCTCGGTTTGATGTGTTGTGTACCAGGATTGTCAAGTACTATTCGTTGAAACGATTTGTTGAGACGAGTGGGAAAGATATAGAGCAATGGGTTCCTGCACATGATGGTGCTAATTTCCATTACTCTTCTGGTATGCAAGCTGTTTTGCTGGCTGTGGGGGCTTGTGACAAAGTGAGTATCTTTGGTTATGGCAAATCAACTGCTGCTAAGCATCATTACCATACAAATCAGAAGGCTGAGCTAGCATTACATGACTATGAGGCAGAGTATGATTTTTACCAAGATTTGGCTACAAGACCACAGGTAATACCATTCATCTCGGACAAGTTCAAGTTCCCTCATGTTGCTATTTATCAGTGACATAGTTTTATTATGGGTTCAAATGAGATGTTTTGCTGATGTTTTATCTGTTTCATGCTTTTAGCTTTAGTGTTCCACAGGACAGATAATGAAATGAGATTAGCATAAGAATTGTATTTTTAGAACTAGGCCTTTTTTTCTCATCCCAAGAAGTTTGGGGAATTGTAACCATTTCAAAGAAAGAAATATAATTGTATACAAGCCAATCAAATGAATTTTGTTACTCAAGTAATATACATATTTTTGTCTCTACAGTTTGTACTTTTGAGAAGCGAACATGCTACATTACTCTTTTCAAGGTGGCCAAATACCCTTTGATTCTTGCAATAGTTGATATGCTTGTAGAATTGGACTTTCTGAGTTGCAGAAGGTAAGAGAGAAGGGACTTCTGATGAAAAAATTATATCAAACAGTCACTACCTCTTTGTTTGTTGAGATCTTTCTCTTTTTCCTTCTGTTGGAAAAGGAGCTCTCCATTAGCACAAAAGCAGCAAGCTTGCAATTGTAGGGTGAAAGCCAGCCCTTCACAGAATCAGGAGCAGGAAAAACAATTTTTAACCCCGAAATAGACCATCTTTTCATGATGTAGTTGAAACTGATGATCAGATTACAAAGAATTCTCCACCGGAACCAGAAGAGATAAAACAGCCATGGCCTCTACAAGGGAGGACATTCCAGTGAGCAGGGATGTCCTTGGTGTCTTATGATACTTGTGTGACATCTAGTTTGATTTCAGCATTAGGGAAACTTTTATCTTCATCATATTACCAACATTGCTTTTCTGAAAAGAGATTTATTGGCTTGTTTTCCATTTCTCAGCAAATCTGGAACTGTTATTTCTTCAGAATCTTCAGAAGTTGAACTAAAGGTCAGTCCAGTTTCTTATTATTGTATTTAAGAATGTGATGGTGTCTCATTTTATGCATGTATTTACACATGTTGTTTTGCATCTGGAAAATAAAACCTGATGCTCAAATCAAACTTCATCATTCTCAAGTGTCTCTGTGCCTTGTACTGTGATCAGCACCATCCCTATTGCGGGCAAAACAACTGCTTTCTGTAGTTTTCCCTTAGACATGAGGCTAGTCCCTAACACAAATTCACTCCCCAATACCTCCCTAGGAGGGAGAGGTGGGGAGGACTAGTTGTTCAACGATTTTTCTTGGCCTGGCTAGGAGGGACTCTTGGATACACCCCTTAATCTCAAGCAGCACAGTTGGAAGAAAAGAAGAGGAAAAAAAAAAAAAATCTACAACAAAAGAACGGTAGTTCCATTGCATAAACATTTATATGGATCAACTACAAAAGGCAATCTACAAAGACATATACTAATATCTAATCCTACATACAAAAAGACCATCTTTCACCTTCCTCCACGTTTCATATGTTTCACAAAACTTCCATATGGTCATTTGTTAAGAGAGAGAAGGGGCCAAAAGATTATATGTATAGACCCTTCTCTCCTCCTGAAATGTGGCTATATGTATTTATAATCCTTGGTTCTTCACTCTGCTGTGTCATACTCCACATCCATCTCTTCATACTTTACACCCACCAAGAACCTTATGCTCACCTGTCAAATGAAAAGAAGAGTTCTCCTTAAAATTATCATATCCGAACTTCCGGATTCAAATGAAACATTCAACGGTTCTTACCTGTTGTGGATCATAGACTGCATACTCATTGTATTCTAGAGGGCTATCTTTATTTTCCGAAGGAATTAGGCGACCACACGGCACTTTAATGTCATCTTTCCAAACAAAATGCTCCGATTCGTCTGTCTTCTTTTTTCCAACTCCCTTCACCCCTGCTTTCTTCTCCTCCAATGACATGGTATCCTGCTTGTCCAAGAATATAGAAAGATCAATGCCAACTCAGTAAAGCATGTTCAGTTACCTTCCAAACTAAACAGGACAGACCTTAGGAGCGCTGCTGACTTCGATAATCTCTTCCCCTAAAGAGGCAACGGCCAATACCAGGAAGCCTTCTGGCCTGTCAACGGCGGTGAAACCATACCTAGCTGCCTCAGCTGCTGCATCTGAGCAGACAATAGCCTTCCCAAACTGACAAAAACAAACACTCAGTAGGTAAATATCTTACCAGAATGTAACCACTAGGGGGGCTCTGCAGAACTATTACCATATATCCTGGAACCGGAAGTGAGCAGACAGCCGGTAAGAACCCTTTTTGCAGGTGCCTCAACATGTTACAGCTACGAGTCCCTGAATAATAAACATAAAGATTTTAAGACCCTGCAACTTCTTAACAGAAAAAAAGGGAACAAAAAGCACTCACCACACCATAGAAGAACCTTATTTGGCAAATCTTTTATTTTCTCAAGCGAGGGGCAAGCACTTAGGTCAACAGCAAATATATTCTCAACGGATACACCATAACTCTGGAAATAAACTGAAATGTTAATACACTGGAATTCAGAAATTCTAAGGATGTCATTAACACAATTCAACCACAAAGATCTTACAATTTCCCCAACTTTGTAGGGCTCATAAGTTTTCTCCAGATAGTTTGCTATCATTTTATAGTCATCTGAATCTTTCTCCAGTGGGGAGACTGAACATCCCAATTTCTTATATCGATCAAAGAGAGGGTCATCGAGTGTAGAATCTGACATGTCCCCTATAATATGAGAGGCCGCGGTGATATCTCGTATAGTTTCAAATGTAGATGCACCCTGCATTACTCCATGATGACTTTTGGTCTCTAATCCAGATATTCAACTCGTAAAATTTGATTAAGATTCACTAGTATCATTCACTTTCACTTACATGGTCTGCAAGATCACCATAATCTCGTAACTTGAACGGCCGCGTTGAAGGTAAAAGAGTAAACCATTTTTGACTGAAGTCAGCCCAATCCTTTTCAGATGATCCCCCATCCTGCCTTTTAGATTTTTCTACAAAATCTGAAAGTGCATCTTCACCTGCATCAGGCAAAACAAATTATTAGCCCCAGACAGCAGTGAAAATCACAAATCCATGAAATGGAGAGACTTACATCGTTGCAGATGAACGGAAGAGACCATCCCAATTGGTAACTCAGGAAAGTCCAAGGCAATCTCCATCATGGCATACCTGAGTTTAAAGAATCAGATATCTCTGTTCAGTGTAAAAATGTCGGTGCTACCCTGAGAAATTAATTACCTATAGATCTCTTGGCTGCAAAGAACCTTCATGAAATTTGCCACCAACGGATCAAGTTTGCAGTGCGTGACAGCAATACCAAGCTGCCTAACTCCAAGTCCACCATGTCTAACTTCAACTCCATCGTCCTGCGTAAGATGATAATAACAAAAATAAGGATGAGCAGATTTGAAACATTCTGAACAGAAGGTAGGACTGATTTACCATGTCGATCGGATAGAACTTATGATGCTTCTTCTCAAATTTCTTGTCCTTTTCCCATGGTTCAAACTCATTTGATGTTATCTCTTCAAACAGTCTAGAAAATTCTTTTATGGCATCATCGACGCTATCCCACTCTTCTAATCGATCATCTACCCTAGCATCTTCCCCGATCCTACCCTTTCTATAGTACATGTTCAAGGGCTTATCAGGCACTGTGATCAGTTGCATAATGCAGAAACTGCATGCATTTGATTACTTGCTCAGTTTCCATTCTGAAAAAAACAAGCGAAGTGTAGTTCTACTTGATAAAGGTTTGATACATACTCATTGACTCCTCTTGGTTGATTGCACTGTGTGAAAGCACAATTGTATAGTGTTCCATCTTTTTCAAGTATTTTCCCATCTACATCCTGCAACTTCGTATCCTTGTGTACTCCTCTCTTTCCATATACTTTTAGCTGCAATTGAGTTTCAAATTTTCAAAAAGAATTCTGATTTCAGGTTTAATTTTGTCAGCAATACTGTTTCCCCAATTTACCTCAGCTGAAATGGTTTCAAGTGCTTCTACACTTGAATCCTGCTTGTCCAATGGAATGCCTCTTCCAGCTACAGAGAGATCACTTACAACGTCATAAGCATCCAGAGATTGTGCCTCCTTTTTCTCAATGCTATCAAATAACCAAGCTTCTTGCACTACAGGTATGTCCCTCTCCCTGATAGAAACCACTGAATCAGGTAACATGACACATTTACCTTCAATTTGGCCAATATACATGCAACAGTATATCTCACAGAAAATCGAGGATTATTCCAATAATATTGACAGACATACACTGCTTCTGCTAGCTTGGAGGAACCACCGCGTTCACGCTCCGCTGGGGAAACAACCAGACAAGTAGCCCCTACAACCAAATCCATCTAGTACTTCAATTATCATTGACACGACATTAGTAGAACATGGTTCGAAAATTCTACCTATAATGGAATTTGAAACTATTCCACCATGTTTTTCAATCTCTGATCTCCAGAATTGCTACAGAAAATAAAAAGAAAAAGAGTCAGGATCAACTTGTCATGCATTGTGCTGGAAAACAATTTTTTTTTTTTTTTTTTTGGGTAAAATTATAAAACCTACATGTGTCCGGGAGAGACGGCCTGATAGAGAAATTGTCATTCCATTGAAAGGTTTGTCTGTTAATTTTAATTCTCTTTGTGGGCGGTCCTTCGGATCTTGGTACCTACTTATCAACTAGAAAACCAAATACAGATGTTAACATTTCTTTTTTCCAGAACAGTTAAAAAAAGTTTCATGAATAAACGTTTACGAAGTAAAGAAAGATCATGTTTGATGATTACATCAGAAACTGGAGAGTTTTGAACAGACTCAGGAATTTTAAGGCGTTCGTCCCTTCTTGGTGGATCCCTGGTTGTGTAAGTGCAACTAGACCACTCACTGTACTCTCCTTTGCAGCTATAGTTGCTCCCATTGTATTCCAAAGTACCACCGCAAATTGGACAGTTATGTAATGGACCATAGAACATAACATCTTGGCTGTGTATGACCAAAAAATTAACACATTTATGAGGATGAATATAATGATTGTACCAATGCATGAACAATCATCCTTAATTTGGAATAAAAAAAACCATGAATTTACCATCTTGGAACAACAGCGTCATCTGTGTCCGAAGAATCCTGGTTGTTTGCTTCAAGAATTTCACGCATTTGTTCAATTGAAAGGTGCTTTCTTGTAGCTCTGCAGAACTCCTCAAAATCTTGTTTAACAGAAGCAATTGATTTCCCCTTTTTTTGTCCATTCTGGTCATTTTCATTCTCTGCTTTCGCCTTCTTTGGTGACTTCTCTGCTCCGTGCACTTTTTGCTGCTCAGCTTTTTGTTTCCTTGTTACCATCCGCTCTTCATCAGCAGATGAATGAGCTTGTGATCTCGTTTCATGAACCTTTAAATATGCAAATGAATTTCCATATCAACATGTAGACAGTTCACAAAATTCAGGTAAGAAAAGAAAAACACCAACGTGAATTTCCAATCCAAAGCTGTTGAAACTTATACCACAGTTCTGCATTCTCATAACTGATCAAGAACACATGTGGGCTTAATTTGAAACCTACAAATAAATTGTAATTTTTTTTTTTAGTGTGGGGGGTCCTAATGCTTCCCTCTATCTATATCTCCATAAGCACCCAAGTTTGGGGTTACATAAAGAATTCCTTTATGATTATGTGGTTCAATATTATAATAGAAATGAACACCACAATAGATGAACTAATGATTAAGCCAAGAATGATCTTATTTGCTTACTATTTCACTAATATCCCAAGCTCAAGGCAAAACATAAGACATGATGACAGGACAAAAGCAAGGAGCAAACAAAGGCAAAATGGACAAGACAACACAGCTCCTCAACAAATTACTGGCAGCAGAAACACCAAAACATTAGTTAATTAATTAATGACTACAAAATGGATAATAAAAATGTCTCTAAACTAGCAAAACATCCCTTGAAAAAAGATTTCCTAATACATACATATATATATATATCCTTGTTTCATTATATCTTAACTAAAATTTATGCCTTATCTGCAGTTACAGGGGAAGAAAAAACTAAAGTTATCAGACAAAATCCTTGCTAAAAACCTAATCTTGAAATAAAAAGGAAATTGGTAAGAATACTATGTTCTTGAGCATTTTGGTCATATATTATTCTATTCTGGGTCCTTTTTTTTTTACAAATTATTCCCCTTGAACATCTTCAAATTAAACTAGGAATTTTTGTTCATTTTAGGCAACTGCTATACAAATACCCCTAACAAAATCGAAGATTTCAACACACACTTGTTTTTCCATAATAATTAATCAACAATATTATATATATATATATATAGAAGCAGTACTAAGAACAAACCTTCATATTGAACCAAAGCTTTTAATTTCTCGACCGCTTCAAACTCAAATTTTTTTTTTCTTTTTTTTTTTTTTACCAGAAGAAGAAAAAGTCCGAACTAAAAATTCCAACAGAGAGATACCCAAAAATATAATAAGTTAAAAGAAAGAAGAAGAAGAAGAAAACGGGGAATATCTGTAGGAACAGCATAGAAGGGGGGAATTCTGCTGGGTTTCAACTCGACGGTGCAGACATGCATATCCCTCTACTGACACGTAGTCCATGTTTCATGAAGCTGTGTCGATTGCTAGGAGATGACAAGTGTTCTGGCAATTGCATCACTTGCCACGCTTCCAGTGGCCAAAATCCTTGCTCCCCCAAAGCTCTGGACATGTGTCTCTGGTTAGTCATGCTTGAACGAACGTAAAATTCCAGTCGACGTTCACTGCATGCATTTATTGATTCTACAATGTTTCATGCATGTTTGGCTTTAATTTCTTAGGTTTTCTCAAGCGAATTTTATATAAAAACTAAAATAATTAATTTTTTCTATAATTTAAAATATCATACATACAATTAGTCAAAAAACTTTAATAATAAAGCAAGGACCAGCGGGAAAAATATATAAAAATATATATATATATATATATATGTTTCAATTGATTAATAAAATTTTATACATACTAAAAAAAATTATATATTTCTTAAAATAGTTTAAATGCTTCGATATTTAGAAATTCAAAAGTTTTTAAGTAAAATAATTAATCAAGGGATTGAATAAGTTCATGCAGGTGTTGAAAGAATGACAGATTAGTTTAAGTAAATAAGTTATTAATTCATTTCCATTTTTTGTTTAAAGAAAAAAAAAAATCAATTGTAAAATAGATAGAAATTAATTCTCATTATAGATTGATTGATTATTTAAGTTTTGAATAATCTAAATCAATTGTAATAAAATTTAAAATTGATTTTGTTTCGAAAAGAATATGATATTTTAATTAATAAAAGTGTGATTATTAGATTTTTTTTTCCCTTATATATATATATTTATATATTTTATCATTGTTTTTCTATAATATTTCAGAACTTTGTATTATTTCATTTTTCAATAAAAATATAAAGTATTATTAAATTAAATACGATAAGAGCTAAAAAATTTTTAAATAAAATATGCTAAAATAATAATAAAAAAGTTTTTACATTATTACAAATAAAATATAAGAATTTATCAATGATAATCAGATAAAAGGGAAGTAATTCCTATAATTAAATTCATAGTGACAGTTTGTATATGATCTTAGGGCTTTGACCAAAAATTTTATAATTTTTTTTTTTTTTTTTTTTTTGTAAATACATTTTTATTTGTTAAAATTAATAGAATTCTATATAAAATAAAATAATATTATATTAAATATATAAGAATGATACTAGGTAGAATTGTATTATATATAAAATATTTATTTTACAATCTTTTATATAATATTATATATATATATATATTATTAATACACATATTAATTTTTTTTTCCAACTTATTATTAATCAATATCAAACAAGTAATATTATGAATTATGAGTTATTAAATAAACATAGCCATCGAACAACTTAATATCGGTAACGAACAAATATCATACTCATCTTTTTCCTAATTAGGATTTGCTATGAATAATTTAAAAAACAAAGTATCTTTTGTGGTGATGTTAGAGGAGATATTATAAAATAGTATATTTATTATTAGCTACAGAACATTCACAAGATTTAGAATGAATTATAAAAAATATATATATATATATAAATAATGAGAATAAAAGAAATAATATATATATATATATATATATATTAAAATTTATAACAAATTATGGAATTAGAAATAAGAGTTAGGAATGATATGAATATAAAGAAAATAATGATTTGTGATCATTCAATATAACTGGTAAAAAGTAAATAAATACTTTGTATTATTGTTATATAGAAAAGACTATTATATTTGTAAATATATATATATAACTATATGATTAATTTTTCTATTTAGTGAATTATATTAGAATCTATACCTATCTTGGTTGGATTAATTTAACATTTCAATACCTTTTATTATTAAATGTTGTACAACAATAATGAATTTATTCAATTAAATTAACTATAATCAAAAATTTATCACTAATTAATTTTTAAAATTATTATTTT
>JAXGGT010000169.1:13850217-13865634 GCA_035583425.1 Marsdenia floribunda | reverse complement strand
TATCTTTGGTGTTGTTAATCCTTTTTATTTATTTGGATCTCATCGTATAATAGACATATATACTTGGTCTCTCTTTTCAAAAAAATTATTATTTAAACAAGTCAATTTTATAAAGAAATAAACCAAATGCATTTTTTATCATATATTGACGATCTAGTAAATTAAATAAAAAAAGAATTAATCGCACTAATAATTAAAAGATTGAAGACTAAATTCACAAATTTTCATACATATATATATATATATATATATATAATCATGCAGAATAATTGAATATCTATCATTAAATTGTACATAATTTCACATATTAAAGTAAACTTTTTATGGTGTCCTAAAAGGTGAAAGGTGAAAAGGTTACAAAACACATGAAAGTTTATGTATTTTCTTTAAGTAAATTATTTCATCATTAACTATCAAAAAAAAATTATTTTATTTTTTTTATTTCATCATTGTTTTTTTTTTTTTGTTTGTTTGTTTGTTTGTTTTTCTTCTCCTTCCATTATCAAAATATGATAAACGGACAAGACTACCCTTACTATTAACCCATCTTCTTCCTCCTTCATTCTACTGTCATTCATCTTGCAGGGGCTGGGGAGATTTTGATTCAAAGATTACAGTAAATATTGGAAATTCGTCAAGGTCTTTGCATTGTTTGATGCAATGTTTCCCTCAGGATTCAACTACTTTTTAGGATATTATTATGGATCCAAAGGCATCTATACATATCAGAACCGCCATAAGGGACTCCACAAGAAAAGCTTGGTAAAACTTGAATCTTCGCAAGATGAGCTATGCATGTCCTCAAATTTCATTCCTTTTGAGAAATTGAATAAGAATTTTTCTTTGCTTATGGTTGTATATAGTTTCTGTTCTAGTGTGTGTGTGTGTGTGTGTTTTTTTTTTTTTTCTTCTTTTCCAAAATTGATATTGGTGAATGAAGCTTTATATTCTGTGGGTTTTTGGAAGAAAATTTAGTTAATCGGTGTGCGTTTATTTATGTTCTGAAGTAGTTAATTTAGTAAAAGTTTCAGTTTCATGCTTATGACACAGCAATTTCAGTTTCACACAGCATTTACATGCTTATGACTGGAAATTTTCGTATATTCCACCCTAATCATCTTTAAACACCCTGAATGTAACACTTCTGGGATGAGTGCTTGTGTGCCTGTTCTGGCATTATCTTGCAGTTGTCATTCGAAAGCATGCCATTTGTGACTTTCTTCAGATTTTTATATGCAAAATTGATATTTATGTCAGCTGTTTGCTTACTATCTTCTTACTATAAAGTTGATAGTTAAACTATCTTAATTATGAATGGACTGTTCAATGCCCAGATTGCTTTGCGCTCATATTTAGTTGTTGGATTCTCAGAATCTAAGCTTTTCAAGTTACCTGAGGCAAATCTTCTGGTAAAAATTGTTTGCTTGGGCATATGTGCGTGTTCTATCTGAGATGGAGAAACAGCTATTAATTTGGCAATTGATTATCAGAATTCGGTTAAAACATAGGTTTGTGTAATGAAACATTCTTATTTAAGTACGTGTATTTCTGTTCAATATTATGGATTGAAAAGCATAAAGTTGCAACACAAAGAAAGGGTTGCTTTTGATTTCTCCTTCAATGAACTGAACTGGTCCTCTTTTTTATACTTTTTTAAAAGTCAATTTTGTTCCTACTGGGATAATTTTTTCCTTCTGCATTTCTTATGGAAAGTTTTTGTGAAGTTTCTGCTTCATGTTTCCCTGCAACCTATAGGTCAAACCATGGACATTCCTTACATTTGCAAAGCTAGGAATGAGCCTTTAAAATTTTAAAATGCATAAGAACCACAAAGCAAATATACATCATATCGTATTTTTGGTTGTGATTCAGATCAACTTTGTCTAATTCTTTCGTGATCTTTAGCGACTCCTTTTTCTTCTTACAGGCACCAATGGGGTATTGGCTCTGGCGACTTCTTCAAGAAGAAAAAAGCGAAGAACAGGTAAATTTAGCTGATCTTAATCTAAACACCATTTGGTGGATAAGTTATTCAAAAGGATATTACAGACATTTTCTATAACATCCTGCAGGCATGTGTAGATCCATTCACAAAAATACAATATCATATCACGCCTTTGTGTTTCCATAGGCGGCAGTGGGTATGTCTTCAAACCTTCAGAGTAGCAACTGATAAATGTTTCTCTTCTTCTAAATGAATGCTCTAAAGTTTATACTTCTTATACTTGTAAAATGTTTATTGTCCTTGGAATCCCCTGGAATATCCAGGATAGCTCTTTCAACAATCCTTTACTCTCTAAGTCTTTGTATATCTTCTTAGACTTTCAGATCCATTGGATTCATCGGACAGCATGATATATTTAGTTAGAGGAATTGCACCTACTGGATGTTCACCTATACAGAGTTCCTTTTCTGAATTTTTGCATCAAGGATGTTACAGCATTAAATAATTTAATGAAAAAAAGTTGGGTGTGCTTGAGTCACCCCTTTATTTCATTTCTTCCTGCCAGGTGGTGGCTATGCTGTTTTCCATTTCTTACTTTTAGTTGGCTTTTTAATTTCACATTGTGGCTGCAAGCAGCAACCTGGTCAGCAGATGCTGCTTTAATACACAAGATTTTCAATCAGACTATTTTACAAAATTGTGAGACAGACATTAGCCAATCTATATTACAAATAAGCCATTCAATGCATGAAGTGTTAAAAGAAGTTTCGAGGGTGAATTTTACATTGAAGATATTTCATATAATGTCTGAAGATAAAACGGTTTTAGCAAGCCAGTCCTCTGTAAAATTGGTGCGTACTTTTTGGTCTATGGTTAGGCATCCCAGAATATTTCACATTAGGTTGCTTTGTTTTGTTTAATTTTCCAGTTAACAGTTACCTGCTGATCTCTTGAGCTCCTATACCTTGTTATCTTCCTTCATCCCTTTTGAAGATCTTTCTAAACTTCTAAGATTCTTGTAAATATTATCAGAGCCACAGTTTAGGCATAAAGTAACTGTCCTAATATTCATTTCAGTTATGTTGCTATTAAGAGATGGGTTTTTTAACTGAAGCTTTTTAGATAATGAGTCTCATTTGCTTATTAGTATGTTTAGAATTACTACCTACTCTAAAAGCTTAAGCTAATAAAAGGGGTTTGAATTTAATAACTTAGGACACCCCCTCACATGTAGACCGAACACAAGTTCTCAATAATAGGCTTCGCATGTGGGCAATAACCAATAAACGCGTTGGAGCTAACGTTTGAACACGGGATCTCCTGCTCTGTTACCATGTTAATTAATTCCTACTCCTAGTGTAGGCTTAAGCTTATAGAGAGGAGTTGAATTTTATTTGTTATCAGACTAGGTATTTGAAAATTAGGAGAAAATACTTCATGAGTGAAAACCTAAGAGGAGAGCTATATTTAGCTTTGTTTCTTCATTGTGAAGCTCTTATACCAAAGTTAAATCTGTTATTTTTGTTTCAGGTATTTGTTTAGTGTCCAAATTGTGAAAAGCATTCTATTGTACTATGCTTAGGTAGCTGGGACATAAAGCAAGAATTCAATATATTCTTGCCAAGGTGTTTCTTGGCCAGAGAAGTTATTTAGTCCCATATTCTTATTTTTAATTGATCGTGGCAAGAGCCTGAACTCAAGTTTAGTGATCGGTATAGGTAGAGCAATTAGGATGAAAGGTTATACTTAAGATTCTGAATAGGATCTCAAGACTAGAATCTAGAGCTGAACTGCTTTAGTTGCCATGCAATTTTGCTGAGTTCTTCAGCAGTATATCATGGTAATCCTGCGATCAGTTGACATAATGTTTAATTTACTGATTTTCAATGTATCTGGTTATAGCACTAATCCCTATTTATAAGAATGTATGTGAACTAGATTCTGATCTTGCAATAGTTTGTTGTAAAATTTCACCATTGACCCTGCATAATTATAAGAAGAGAAGCCTCCAACTGCAACATTTACTTTTAGAGTAAGAGCAAGCCCTTCAAACTTCAATCCTTTCTTTTCTGGAAGGTCAATTTGTAACTTCTAAAGAATGGTTGATTATGTGAGATAAATGTCATGGAAGAGATGAGCATGCTTACCTTCAAAGTTGTATCTTGAGTGCCTATTATAGACAATTAGACCTTTTCATTTAGTTGTATATATCAGTTGACAATCTTCTCACTGTGAAGCTATATATACAGCTTGTGGTTATATTATGTTAATTTTGGTAGATCCTATGTATGATTGATTTGGTCTTTTCCATTTAACGGCTCAATTGTTTGTTGCATTTTTGAGACTCTACAGTCACATTGCATGGCCCAATTGTTCTTTCTTCAAGTTATATGATCATATGGAAATCCTGATTGTCATTGAACCATCTTAAGCCTTTTGCGGATGCTGTCATAACTGAAATATTTCAAGATGCCAGTTTTATTCCATTTTGGTTGTTAGTGTCAACTTTTGAGTTGAAAGTCTTCAGTCATAGAGGAAGTAAATTATCTACCCACCCTGGATTTTATGTGCGTATTAATCAGTACCAGCTCTCATAAATCCAGTTGAAATATGAATTTTATTACTTGTTTCTTCACAAAGGGGGACTCATATTCATGGTTGTATTGAAGGTCTATGGATACCAATTGAATCTAATACTGCTATTCTATTACACCTTTGAAATCTCTGTTGGAATGACCTTCTTCATTGAATTGAGCTATTTTATTGGTGTCAGCATTTGCTTCATTTCAGTCATGGACTTCTTAAAATGTTTTATTTATATATATATTTTTTTAATTTTGATATCTTTCTGTGACAATATCTCCTTGAAATATTTCTTTTGTGGACATATCTAGTAGCAAAATTTGTTTCTTATTCCTATGATCAGCTAATTTGTTCTCCTCAATACATTTTCTTTCAATATAATTCTGTCTCCTTTGGAAGTTTGTCATTCTTTTTAAGTAACTATACTGCTTTTCATTGATAGATTTCCTTATAGTTATTTACTTTCCTAAATAAGCTTGTTGTGGACATAAAATTTCATTTTTATCTTTAGATGGGATCCAAAAATGATGCTTTGGGCACCAAAAAAGTGCTGCAGCCACACCTTATCCTCTCTAGTAGGTACATAAAAGGTAATTGCTGACTGTTAAAAGCAAAATTGGGGTTGCCAATTCTTTCATCTTACTATAAATGCTCACATTCTTAAAGAGAGACACATAAATTCTATTCACCGTGGCGGCGGTTGACTCAACTTTTAGGTTATCCTTTTGGAAGTCAAGGTGCTGATATCAATAAATCAATTGCTTTGCAACTTGCCATTCGGAGCAGTTAGGGATTTCTCAAAAGCTGTGATATCTGGTTCTCTACACAGTGAGTCAACAACTTTTGATTGTTTAAACAGCGACTTCTATTGAATTGTGAATGTTTGATTGTTAAGTTAACAAATTCAATTCGAATTGTGGACTTCTGGTTGACTAAACAAGTTCAGGAAGTAAAAAGCCTCATTGTATACCAAGTAACGTTGGAAAAGATCCATCTATACATAAAAATGGTAATAAATTTGTCGTGTGATGGTATTCAACAGTCATCAGTTATTTTCAATCATTTTAAGATTCGTATGAGAAGTCATATAATTGAAACAATCTTGTACTTGGTTGTACGTATTACGTATATGTTGAGTTCCATCATTAATGTACTGTTAAAGCACATGTAAAATTACCTTTAGATGTTGGAGCTGATTTTGGGGAATACTCATCAAGTTTCTCTGTCATAAATGCATTTATAGCTCACATACAAATGTGCTTCATCTTGCTATGGTTTTGATACAATAGTCTTGCTCTTTGGCTCTCAGATTCTGCTGGTATAAGTTTGACAAACGGTGTAGGTAAAGATAAAGATTTAATAATGTCTTATTAGCTTCATATTCAATGAAGTTTACTGCTCTACCCATCAAGTGAGACTTAAATTTACCTTCTTTTTTTTTTTTTTTTTGTGGGGGTAATTGAGATTTAAATTTACTTAGTTCCTGTAAAAAGAGATCTTCATTATAGAGAATGAAGGGATGAATTTCTGATGTCAATTTAATGGTTTAGTGCCAAATATTTTTTATATTTCTTATTATTTTTCCTTTTATTTGTTGTTCAATTGTGAGGGAACAACTTTAGCTTAGAAAATTTTTTCAATTTCTATGATACATGTTTTGATGAATTTGTCTGTAGAGCATGGATTTATTGGTTCTGAAAGGCATAAAAAATTTGAATTGAGTCCTTATTTGAAAATTTCAAATGCCAGAAACTTAGAAACATCTTGGATAAACTGAATATTTGGAATAGACAATGTGCATATCCCCCTTTAAATCTGTTTTTGCTGTTCCAAGCAAATTTTACCAAGACCAAGTGAAATCAATGAAATTGACCTGATGGAACTCAGCCGGTAAGATTATGTTTTCTCTCATCAAGCAGGAAGGAGATAACAATTCACAGCTCCTTAGAGAACTAGATAACAATATCAGAAGTGAGGATTTAAATGAAGGGAAGGAACTAGTATGCTATCTCTTTATAGTTGTAAATATATGATTATGTGTGTGAATTTGTTCCTTCAGCTTTGGTTTTTTCTTAGAATTGACAATATAAAACAGATCAGAACAAGAAACTTGGTTTTATCTAGTGTATGTACTTTGAAGTATTTTTCAGGTTCATTACTCAACAAGAACCAGCAGTAATCAGCTTCTCAAAGATGAATAGGATTTTTACAAAAGACTTAAATCGAAGAATAGGATCATCTCCTGTTCATTTCATGTCAAAAGCTATGGCCACTGCTGAGAATTCACCTGCAAAAAAACTACATGGAGTGATGAAATTTGGCTCAAATGAGAGTAACAGGTATAACCAGTTTTAATAAACATGAAAGATAAAATATAATTTCTCCCACTCATTTTAGATTCTTTCCATTAGAAGATATAACTTTTAGCATCTCCTTTTTAGCCTTTTCACATTAGATAATATATGTCTTTTTACATTCTTTTGAGAATCTTCTTTTAGCTAATCCAATTATTATTTCAGTAAAAATTTTCAAGAAAGTCCAAAGTCACCTGCTGATCACTCTCTGCTAAACATCAAGTGTCCGAAGAAGACAGGTATAATTTGTTATAATTATTTCACATTTTTATTTATCATGTTTAACCTTACTAAAGTTCATTATCTCCAATGAAAAGTAAAATTTGTCGTGTTTTGACTACCTTTTTATTATTGTTCTAACCACCATATTGTTATGAACTCTTTAATTAATTAATTAATTAATTATTTTAAGGTTTTATGTTTTGTAATTTATTTGTTTAGGTGAGCAAGATGTTGAATTGTTTACACAGTCATGGAAACCCTTAGTTGATTGCCTAAGGCCTCGCGATTTAAGGAGGCTTATGAATTTTATATATGTAGTGTGTTATATAGAAACACTAAAATAATGTTGTTTTAACCTTAAGAATTGTCTAAAATGTAAATATAACTATTTGAAATTTTATAAATTTTTTTATATTAATAGTCAGAATCTATATTTAAATAATCTTAATGGAGGAAATTAATACTTTTTTTTTTTTTGTGTCAAAATTGCTTATAATTAAAATTATTAAATTTTATTTAAGATTATTCATATCACAGGGTAGATCAAATGAATTAACTATTTTATCCATCAAAAATTAAATATTAGAATATATTGACTAAAAATAATAATAAATTAATTTTGTCCCTAAAACTATTAAGAAAAGAAATCACTTATTTAATAAAATTTCTTTTCACGTAAAAAATATTTCACATAAATTTTTTCCTAAGGCCCCCCATAATCCAATATATGGCTTGATTGTTTAGTGAACCCCATATTAGATTGAAGGTGAGAAGATTCAAGGACGTTTATAAGTTTTCTAGTCAACCTAGTAAAAGGAAGATGAAGAAAGATTCCAACTGGGCCAAATACTGTTAAACATCATTTCCCATTAATTGCCATGTGAAGCATTTCCTCCAAGTCCATATCATTATAAAGTTCTACTAGATTAGCAATGTTCCTATTTAATCCTTGTAGGAACCTTTTTATTTGTCATTGTGGCTTTGCTATCTTTTACAATGTTGGCTGAATCATTGCCTCCATCTCCTTGTGGTAGTCTTTTCTTTCTTGTCCCTTAAGAAAGTGTTCAGAGTCCCTATAATAGCGTGAAGGAATAAATCTTTTTCTCATTATTTTCTTTAAAGCGTCCCAAGTTTAGTTCTTATGGTTTATTCTTCTTATCACACTAATTAATAGCAGAATAATAATAATAAAAAAAAAAAATCCAATATTAGCTAACTTTATCTTGTTCTTCTCATAATAGTTGTGGCAGTCATACACAGGTTCCACTTTCCTTCCTACTCCAAGTATGGTTTGGATTATTCTTTTCTTAGAAAGAAGGAATTTGATCGAGCCAATATTGCCATCTTCTCTATCCTCTTCCCTTGGTTTATCACTTCACTTCATTGTATTTACTTCTTCATAGTTATTGCCTTATTATCTATCTACCATTCATTAGGGCAAATTTTCTTTAGATTTCCTAAATGCAGGCTGCAATGTCAGCTCTTCTCTTCTGGAAGTCTTGGTTTGTTCTTATTTCTAGAAACTGTTTTCATTTTTGTCTGACATGTTGGATACTTGCACAAATTGTTAGGGGGAAAAAAATGAAAAAAATTGTTCAGACACAACCTCAGGTCTTTTTTTCCATCAAAGAGGTGATATGCATCCACCCTTGTATAGCTTTTTAATGATAATCTCACCCTTTGATTTGTACCACTCAAGTTCATTATTTATATTCCGAAGAGGAATAAGTTCTCAAGAAAAAACACCTGATAAATCATACAACTAAATACTTATGTTAGCAATGCCAAATTGTTCCATGAATACAGAACGTAAGTTGGGCTAGATGAAATCTGTGTATCATATGAAACTTTCATCAAAGAGAATAAATACATAATTGTATTGATGAATGAATGCGATTACAATAGATGGAAGCCATTGTATATGCTTGGAGCTTAGACAGCATAAAAACAAGGAATTCTAAAACAAAAATGTCACCTAAAAACTTGAAGGAGTATATTTTAACAATTTTCAAAAAGTGACTAGTACTCAAGAATAGAAATAATATCAAATAAATATTTTAGTTATCTCCACGAAATTCTCAAATTTTTCTCAGAATTATCTCTTGCATTCTTCAGAATATTTTTGAAAATATTCTCTAGATAATTTTGAAATATCTTAATGTACTATTTGCAGGCCCATTCTACTCAGGGTCCCCAGTCTATCTCAAAGATGTTCAATAATGTGGATTTTTTTAAAACTTTATTTCTCTTTCTTTTTTCAAATTTACATGAAGCTTTGTAAGACATCCTTGAGTCATTTGGTCTCATTCTAGAATTGGAACACTAGACAATTGTAATGGATCTTTGGGCCTTGAGATCATGCCCCACAAAGGAAATTCAAAACATTGGAGCTTTGTGTTTTTGGTCATGTAACAAATATGCTACTGGTGACGTGGTTGGAGCCTGTCGAAATCTATTAATTCTATGAATATTTTGGTTATGGTGATATCAGGTTCTCATTAGCTCGTGACAAACCTAAATGGCCAAGTTCCTAGCTGTTAGTTGGTAAACTAAGTAATTGTAGAAATATAGAGTTGCAACTCTAGGTATGTAGATTGGAAGCTGCAGTTAAAGATTTGACTTTGCTAATTTGCTGTTCCAGTTATTGTTTTCTTATATTGTCTTCTTTATCATTTTCCTATAGTTCGGTTTTGATGTTTTTAGGTATAAGGTTCAATGTTTTGATTTCTAGCACTTACTGTCAGTTTAAATACACCTTTATCTGTTTAAGAAATGAAAGTAAAGGAAAAAAAGTGAATGATTTTATTTCATAATTTTTTTAAGATCTAAGCAAAGAAGATAATAAAACATTTTGTGTGTTTTTTTTGCAGGTGAACTGTATGATGATCAGGAAGACTTGTTAAATGCTGCACTTTCTGTTCATAGTGCACGTGGTACACATCTGGCCTCGTTCCATTTCTTAAAAATTTGTTGTTACTTCTCTCTCAATCACGATTTAATGAGGTTCACTTTTCATGGCATCTGCAGAACAAGCATGCTCTAATCCATTCTGGAAGAAAATGGAGCCCTTTTTTGCTGCTGTCACAGCTGAGGATCTATTGTTTCTCAAATCTTTGGTATAAAAAAATGTATTGATTTCATGATATATATAATACATTTAGAAGTTCCAAATCTTTGAAATTTTTCTGAAAAAAAAATTCTTGGGTGATTTGTTGTTTGAGCAGCTTCATTCTGCTGAGGAGTTTAATCAGATTCAATCTCAGGTACTTGGTGACGAATATCAGAAATTGTGTGCTACACATCTTCAACTTATCTAACATATGAAATCTAGATAAAGAAAATCTTTCATGCAATTCTGTTTAACTTCTATAAGAACATGTGAATGGGTTCTTTACCTAATTATGCTGTTCCAGGATGTTTACAAGCATGATTTTTCAAGTGAAGGAGAATATAATTCTTTGAAGCAACAGTGTGCTCACTTTTTTGAGGATTTTGGCATCAAAAAGATAGCCAGTGAATTTCCTTCATTGTTTCAAAGAAATCTCTCAGCAATTATAGTTGAAGATGAAGGTAATGACTTCTATAGTCCAGATGAAAGAATAAATGTGCCCTTGATTAGGGGTTCATCTGACCTCGCTGATTGTAATTTTAAAGATAGGGAGGGAGTAGAATCAAAACTGGACTTGCAGTCACAGATGTGCTTCATGGCTGAAAAATTCTCTAGTATTGAAAGTGGTTCATCAAACACAGATAAAAAAGAAAGCATGTCCAGTTTTTTCTGCAGCAATGACCACTTGCAATCAAATGATGCCTTGCTGTATTCTGATAAAGGATTTCTCAATGTGAGTGGTGAGATTGATGCGGGCTCACAATATTCTTTGCGAGTTATGTCTTCCTTTGACAATAAGTGTCAGGTGCCACCTCAGGATGATAGGGTGTTGCAGGAATTGCATAGCATTGGCTTGTGTACAGAAACAATGGTAAGTTTCTGGTTTAGCACATTCACCTTTGCTTTTACCTTTTAGCATTCCCTAAAGCTGCTGAAAAAAGTGAATTGCTGCAAAAGTTCTTTAAGGGTTTTGATAACTGGTTTTTCAAAAGTTGCTATCATCCTACAAAGGTTACTATTAGAGAACAATAGATGATAACACCTCAAAACTGGAAAAAAGAATCTTTGATCATGTTAATTTAAGCCAAATAGTTCAGGCCTCCCTTGTTCATTTCATTTACTCATTCATGATTTTTCATTTTCAACAGCTTCATTCTAAAGATGAAGAAAGGGTTGATCAAGAAATTAAGAAACTTGAGGAACTCCAGCATCAACAGGTTGATTGCATTGTTATTTACATGAATTTATTTTTCCTTTTTAGTTTTGTACAAATTGTTGAAGTGTGGATTATCTTCTGTCTATATGTCTGTTCCTATCTCTTTGTTTGATGTGCTTTATCATTCATATGCATCCTATTTCTTCATTTCCAGATTTTTCGTTTCACATGCTTTGTACTTTCTTTTGTTCTTTGGTTTTTGAACTTAATAGGCTGCGAAAGTGAAAAATTACCTGGAAATAATTGATAAAGCTATTCAACCTGCACAAGATTTAGAGGAAAGGTAGAGCTAAATAATCTGAAAGTGTACCTTTATATTCAAGGATATAAATCCATTTCTAGATGAGAGTATTTGGGTTCGTGTGCAGGAATATTGAAGAATTTGCTTTAGACCAATTGACTGCAATGGCCTACCGAAGGACAATGGTATTAATATCTGATTTTATTCAACCCATACTTTTATTTCTGTGTTGAAGCCATTCAGGTTTTATCTACTGTGTTCTACATGTGAAAATGCTCCCTGCTTCATTTCCCCTGCAATATTACTGACCGGTGATATTAATTCTTCGTTAATTAATAACTCCAGATTACCTGTTTACTGTTATGATATTCTTATCATATATCTATTGTTATAACTGATACTTTTTCTTGATCATGATTCTATGGGAGGTACCATTTGTTTACTTTATTGCTGAATGGGGTTAGAATACAGCAAAGTGTGAAGATATGTATTTTATGAAATCATATAATTTTATTAGGAAGTATTTTTCAAAGGAAATGGAAGGGGAAAAAATTCCTGTACATCTTCAATTATCTGGTTTACTGGAGGGTGGTAAATTCTTCTAAATGGTGAAATTGATGGTGTCAACTACATTTCATGCTCTTAGGTTAATAATCCTGATTCCCCCGGATGCATTTAGATCAATAATCCTGATTCCCCCATATGCATTTTGCTTTAGTTTTACCATAGGTATTATTCAATAAGATTCGAAGCACACCACACTTGATCGTATACCCGGAGTTTTACAACCTCAGAGTATTCTTTTATTTAAGAATAATGCCTTAGACAATCAGCCTGGTTTTATAGTGTTACTAAAAACCTAGAAGTAATGAATAATGATTGTTCACTTTTACAGCAAACTCTTCTGAGAGAATGCATTTTCATTTTAAAATTCTGGGTGGTGTGGAAACTGTATCTTTTCCCAATGAGATAAATCATTGACAGTCTCATGAGGCTATGCGTTTGTGTGCTCTATATCTGAGACAGTATTCTCTGAAGACATCAGTGATTAAAATCCAAAAGACTATACCTATTGCACTAACTAATTACATGCTCAACAGCATATTATTTTCAATTGAAAAAGAAGAGATTATGTATCATATGACTTAAAAAATATCAGATGCACACATGTATAATTACTTGTTTTATAAGAAAAATATAGAACCGAATAATTCGTAATGATTACGTGACCTACTGGAGTAAGTAATACTGATCAGTGACATATATTTTATTTATGCCTGATGTGGATAAACATTTAAAGTAGATTCCTAAAATATAGCTGGAAACAAAATTATGCTGAAGCATTACACAAGACTAGAAATTGATACATAAATATGGTTGTTGATATTAGACTGAGGAGATCCCCTCCATCACCAACCCCCTTCAATTCCTTTTCATTTGAAGTGTTATGATTTTTTAGAAGACTGCATTTGTTAGGTCTTTACAGTTTAATCTTCAAGTATTACAATATATAATTTTTCAAACAAAGTCCCCATATTTTGCTGGTTCCTTTTTTTTTTTCCCTCACTTTTCCTAGTAGTCAATTTTGCTTTGGGATTGCACTGCTCTCCAACTCTATTGTTGTTCTCTTTCTTTAATAACTCTGTAGCAGCTTTCTTGATGTTTAGGTTATTATGTTGATGCATGAAAGAAGGGAAAAGCAGAATAAGAAGTAAACATATCATTCCAAAACTGAATTGCCAACAAATCCTCCATTATTTGCAGGGTGCTAGCAGATATTTGGGGGTTCATAGGCAGTAATTGTCTGGTTATGTTTAATATCATCAAGAAGTATGAAGTGTTTTACTTATGGCATCTCATGGCTTTAAAAATTATTTGAGAATTCCCTTCTGGCAACATATGTATACAACTGATGATGGACATGAAAGTTGTACATTTATTTAACATACATTTTCAAGAGGTTTGGCAGTGCGTGGATAAGATACTAGCATCAGAAAGCTTCAAGTATTCTTGAATGCAGCAATATGGATCTGCAAATGTTTTATATCAATTTTGTGCCTTTTTCTTGTCCTTGGAATTGTATATTAAAATGGTATATGGGACACAAATTGCCACAAAGTTGCTGCATATTCCCTACCACATTTCTATGGTCTACAAAACTTTTTCAGTTTTTGCGGTTTCTTGCTCTCCTCTAGCATGCTTATCCAAATTCTGAATGCAGAAAAGGGGTGTAGAGGAACTCCTTTGGGCAATCTACTGTACACTGTTCCAATCAAGTGTGCTATTGAAACAAATTATTCATATTACAGGGTAGTAGAAGAATTCGTTCTAAGCTCCAAAAGGAGGCTGATCTAGCTCTTATTCAGCGTACTCTTGCTAGATGCAGAGAATTTGAAGATACAGGAAGGACTTGCTTCAGACAGCTAAATCTGCAGCTGATTTTATTCTCTGCACCTTCACTTGGAAAAGATGCCAAGACTGTTCAAGGTAAAAACTTGACAATTGGAAGTAGCAGTGAAAGCAGAAAAATGTGTAGCAAAGTGGACGCTGCAGGTATATTCTATACATTATCTTTTCATAAGATAGAAACTCCTATTTTTCTTCTGTGCCATAACATGTCCATTACAACTGTACATTTTATGTATGAAACAGAAACATGTCCTCTAGTTTGAAGTTACATTCCAGTTTGGCAGAAACTACTTTCTGTTCCTGAGGATTTTAGATAATCAAATGAACTATTTGCTTCTTTTTTACTTTTTCTTCTCTCTTTCAGGTTCAGTTGGGAGGCCTAATACTTCCCACAGAATGTTGCCGGTTGGATCTTCAAGTTCACAGCAAGGTTTGCCTCATTCTTCAAAGCGGAAAAATGTCAAGAGTAAACCAAGTTCACACAAGGATAAGGTTGTTAAAAGGGACATGGAACCAGAACCAAAACGAATAAAGCTCACTAGAACTGCTGCTCGTGAAAAGGGACCTCTTAGACAACAATCCAAAGACTGATTAACTTATTAAGAAAAGCAACACCTAAAGAAAGACTACCATCTACCAACAAACAGCGGATCTGCTTGGTGATCCAATGGAGTATGCATTTTCTGCTACCCTTTCTGATAAATCATGTTTTTGGGAATTCCTTGTCTTCTGAAACTTGTTTAGGTAGAACTGGGTTCAACACATTACATATTTAGTGGATAATTTCTCTGGGACAATGGTGGTTAAGTTATTCTCATAGTTTTATAAACTGGGTTTTTAAACCTAAAACAAATATTGAAGTGTCATTGTATTGAACATCTTTCTCTGCTGTGGAATTTACTTTAATTGCTTTTTAAGTCCCTTTGCTATTCCTATAAAGTTATTCTTTCAGGAAACCATAAATTAAGAGGAGAACAAGGCGGTATGCCCAAGTGGCGTGACTCCTTTTACTTACGTATCTTCATTTTTAATTAATGTTTTTATTTGACAAGTTAAGTGAGAAGTCTTCAGTTCAATTTACTTTAGGGAGATCTTGTGTTGTATTTTAGTTATATTTCATATAGTCTTAGAAGTTTTTCTCATAGATTTTCTTCAAATTAAAAGTTCTAAGTTTAATATCTTACGAAATATCTTAAGGACGGTCTTGTACCGTATTTTAGCTTTATGTTGTAGTCATAATTATGAAATGGATCTTTTTTAGATTAGTTGATGGAAAAAAAAAATATAGCGAGTTGACAATTTTACTCTTGAAATATATATATATATATATATATATAT
>JAXGGT010000169.1:13832174-13845360 GCA_035583425.1 Marsdenia floribunda | reverse complement strand
GTCACAGTAAATATAAAAGGTAATTAGTAATTAATAACAAGTAAATGGTAATTAGGGTGAAGTAAAAGGGGTAATTAATAAATAAAAATAAAAGTTAATTGGGTAAAATTTTAGTTACTACTTAGTTAAACACAAATATTATTTTTAATTTATTTTACAACATTTTACTATCTACAATTATTATAATTACTTTTCATTATATGAGGTTTAAAAAATAAAAAGTGAAATAATACCAAAAAAAATTAAAAATTCGTACAATTTTTTTTTTTAAAAAAAAAAAAAACTAATTAAGGGTGTATTTGTTTAAGCTTTCTATTTGAATTGAGTGAAGAATGTTTATCTCCAATAAATCAGTATATTTGGACACCATTATTTTTGAAAAAAAATTTGTCCCCTAAAAACACATCTATAAAACACACCTATAAAATGTGTGGGTCCCACCCTATTTAAAAAATATATATTATTAATAAAATCACTCTAATACACATTTTTCAAAATAAACATTCTCTTACACACAATCATTACACCTATAAAACCTATATATTTAACTCCCATTTTTTCTAACATAAAATTTAATTTTAAAAAAATAGGAGATAACATTTATATTGAATGATAATTTGTCTTGAATAAGCTATTTTTTTCTAATACAAAGCTTATCCACATACACCCTAAATTGCAGTGTAATAATAATACGAGGATTATTAAGGCTGCGTCCTGCCATCCAATTTTCCTTAACGCGTCCATCCCAAACACGCCGCTAAAATTTTCCTTCATCGAAACCTTCTATGTGATCAAACCCTGAAATTTTTGAATCCCAATCTTTTTAGGATTATTCCAATTTCATATATATATATATATATATATATTCATATTTCATCCAAATTCTAAGTAGTACTTTTTAAGTTTCTTGATTTTGATTCTTTGATTGATTGATGCTCGATCGATTTATGATTGAACATGTACAATAATTTTAAAGAGCAAGCGATCGAATATGTGCGTCAAGCTGTTCAAGAAGATAACGCCGGAAACTATGCCAAGGCGTTTCCTCTGTATATGAATGCTTTGGAGTATTTCAAGACCCATCTCAAGTATGAGAAGAACCCTAAGATTAAAGAGGCGATTACCCAGAAATTTACCGAGTATTTGAGACGTGCGGAGGAGATTCGTGTTGTGTTAGATGAGGGTGGTGGTGCTGGAACTGGGTCTAATGGGGATGCCGCTGTGAGAATGGGAGAAGGGGGCGACGGTGAGGATCCTGAATTGGCAAAGCTTAGGGCTGAATTGAATTCTGCGATTATTAGGGAAAAACCAAATGTTAAGTGGAATGATGTGGCTGGATTGGAAAGTGCTAAGCAGGCTCTGCAGGAAGCTGTAATCTTGCCCGTTAAGTTCCCACAGTTTTTCACTGGTCAGCCATTTTTTCCCTTTAATAAGGAAGGATAATAAAGTTGATTTATGCTCAAGGTGTGCTAGTTCTTAGTTGATTTTTGTTGATTATACCTTGTGGATCGTGCTTCATTGGATGATAATATCTGTGGTATTTGGTACATTTAGGCTCTGTTTATAAAGTAGATTCCGTTCATTTTGATGCTGATGATAATTTGGTTTGATTTACTTGAATTAGATTGAAAGATGTTATTTTATGTTAGGCTCACCATTAATGAAACCAATCCCCATGAAGCAACAGCTAGTTTGAGAGGAAAAAAATGGAAAGAAAAGAAAAGACAGGGAGAGAAAAGAACGGAAGGATTGATGGAAAATTTAAAGGTTCTCACCATTTTTACTATAGAAATTAAGTAAAATTTTTTGATGCACCATTTTTACCTAACAAAACTTTTTATTTTCTTCTATGTCTCAGGTAGTGAATTATAACTAAAAATTATTTTAGTAAATGAAGATTTTAAAAATCCTTTCTTTTCACTAACTCCCAAGCTGCATAACAGCATTTCTCTTATTTTCTTTTCTAAAACTCCAAGCAATTTAATTTTATTTCCTTCCCTATACTCACAAAATTAGCCGCAAAAGATATATGTCTAAATTGGGATCTTGTTTCTTAGCTGTCAAAGTTGCCCTTGAACTTTAATTAGCTTTCTTGGACTTTGATTGAGAGGTTTGATATTAATGCTTATATATATGTATATAGATATAGAATGGAATTTAAATTTAGGAATTTGTTTGGAAATGTTGCATCATTAGTTCTATAGCTGCAAGCCTTAAACTGGTTTAGTGAGAGAAATTGCATTGAGAAAGTTAAGTGTGGGTCAGTATTGGGGAGTAAATTCATAAGGGAAGACAGCTCATTGTCTGAGGTAATCATATGCTTAAGCCAGACCGTTCCTCCTGGAGCCAGTTTCATGTCCTAAGCAGACTAAGTAATTCTGATAACTGATAATTTCCATTTTTATTGTTCAATCATTGTTGTTGTCATAGCAATTATGATAAACCTGAAGTATTCCAACACTGTCTTTTTAAAAGACATTAGTTAATCCAACCAACTTTTGATTCTTGGTTAGTATAGCATACGTTTTCCTTATTTGATAAGCTTATTGTCCGATTGATTTTCTCATCAGGTTACTATATATATATATATATATATATATATATGTGTGTGTTAATAATGTATTTTGAATAGTTAAACGTGTCTTCTGGGTTGAGATGCAAAATTGGGAAAATGATTTTATGTTTTGTGTCTCCAGACTATCATTACTTATTCAATATATTCCATGATAGTAGCAATGTGGCTTGTTAAAAACTTTTCATGCATTATCTTGCAAAAAATATGATAAAATATATTCAACAAAAATGTTTGGGACAAAGCAAAGACTAAATTTGCATATTTTCCGTAACTAATTTAATTATTATTTTGTTATATATATATATATATAAATAAACAAGGTTTAAGGGATTTTGTTAGCAAAGAAAGAAGACAGGGTCTAATGGAAAAAAGGAGATTAAATTAATTAATTATATATATATATATATATATATATATTTATTTGTTTAAACTACTAATTATCCTTAAAATAATATTTTATTAATATTAAAAATTATTTTAAATTATTTCAGATCTGAGAAATTTTAAAAATTATCTAAAATTTAAAAATTATTTAAAATTATCTAAAATTTAATAATTATTTTTGTACTCACGATTTTTTTACCTAAAAATACTTTTAATAAAAATAAAATTTGGTAAAAGAGGTTAATACTTCATTTCAAATACTAATATATATATATATATATACATTGATACTATTTTTGTTTAAAAAATAAATAAATAAATAAATTGTAAATCTTTAGCAAAGTTTGATTCAAAAAATTTATGGTGTATTTAAATTGAAGGTTTTTTTTTTTTTTTCAAAAATAGTTGAATGAATTGAGAAAAACTAGGAGTATGGTGGGAATAATTAAGAAATTATTTAGTAAGTGAAGATAAAAATAATATATTTTATTAGTGTAATGATGATATTGTTATTGAATTGATATATATTTGTATATATTTATATATATTTTATTAAGTGTAATGATTTTTTTATTAATTTTTTTGCAAAGTGGACAGACATGAATATTGTCATGTCAGATAGTGTTCAAATAAATACACTTCATTTTTTTTTTGAGTTTGAGTGAAAAATTAAAAAAAAAAAAAACTTGTTTAATTTTTTTTTTCCAATTTTTATTATGTTGTAAATTCTTTGTGTATAAAGAAAAAGGAAAAATATAATAATAAAAACTTTTTCACATATCACAAATAATAATAATAATATAACAGCACAACTAAGAAACTCTATCTAAAAAGAAAAAAAAAATTTAAAATTTTTACTTAACAATTACCCCCAAATTCTAATTATATATATATTGATGATTTCTTCTTTATCAAAGACCTTTATCATAAATAGACATATAAAATAATATTGAATTAATTTAAAAAATTATTTAATATTATTTAAAATACAGAAAAAAAATATTATTATGAAAAATTATAAGTTAGAAACAAAATTTAAAATTTATTAATTATTTTGTTTTTGTTATTTTCTTTTTTAAAAATAGAAATCTTCACTTCGTTTGAACTATAAATAAACATTTGATATTGTTAATATTATTATTAATTTTTTAAAAATAGCAATCACAATAAGTAAATTAAAAGTGTCCAAAATTATCAGATTGACTAGATTGTCCTTAAAATCAAAGTTCAAAATAAGCTGATAGGCTAAATAAATTTTTTTTTCCTTTTAAAAACAGTAAATTTTGAATGAAAATTTAAAAATTTTCGAAGTTTAGTCCTAAATAAATTTTTCATTGAAAGATCTCGTAAATAATTGTGATTCTGTCCCATATTTGTTATACACAATATTTAGAAGTTTATGAGTTGTATTAATAATCTTAGGAATCACTATTTATTTTCTTTTATATTATGGTAGTTAATTGAATAGTATATTTCTCCTTAATTAGGGGGATTAGTTGTCTTTTTTGTTCCTAGTTAAGCTGTACATCAATATAGAAAAATCATTTAGCCTTCTTATATTTTTTGTTCAACTGTTTTTATGGTATCAGAGTAAAAAATTCTAAGTTTGAATCTTTTTTCTTTTTATCTCTAAAATGTCTGAAGTCACATCTGGGACAGGCCAACCTCTTCAGCCATCTCAGTCGGAACCTCAGAGAAATACATATGAAAACGATCCCATTCAGATTACTACAATTCGACTAAATGGTGATAATTTTCTTCGATGGTCACAATCTGTTCGCATGTATCTCCGAGAAAGAGGAAAGATTGGCTATATCACAGGTGATACTAAGCAGCCTAACGTGAATGACAAAACTTATGTCATTTGGAATGCTGAAAACTCAATGGTAATGACATGGTTGGTCAATTCCATGACTGAAGAGATAAATGCAAACTACCTGTGTTACTCTACAGCCAAGGAATTGTGGGACAATGTTTCAGAATTGTACTCTGATATTGGAAATCAATCCCAAGTTTACAAGTTGACCCTAGAACTTGGGAAAATTTGCCAAGGTGAGGATTCTGTGACAAAGTATTTCAATTCTCTTAAACGGATTTGGCAAGACTTAGACTTATTCAATGATTATGAGTGGAAATCAAATGATGACTGCAACCAGTATAAGAAGATAGTGGATACTGGTCGAATCTTTAAATTTCTTGCAGGTCTAACTGTTGAATATGATGAGGTCCGTGGCCGAATAATTGGAAGAAATCCTTTGCCTCCAATTGATGAAGTTTTTGCAGAGGTAAGGAGAGAAGAGAGTCGAAGACATGTGATGTTGGGAAAGAAGACTGCAGGTTCAACTGCGTCCATGGAAGGATTAGCGTTGGCTATTCTTGAAGCTCAAGTAAGCAGTAGAACTTCTCACGACCAGCGTGCGGAAGACAAAAATAACCTGCAATGTGACTACTGTGGAAAGCCACGCCATACTCGCGAAAAATGCTGGAAGTTGCATGGTAAACCACCTAATGGTAAGGGGAAAAAAATCTGGTGAACATGGCACACCTACAACAAATGAGACCAAGTCATCTCCATTTAGTAAAGAGCAATTAAGTCTTTTTCTTAAACTGCTGAAATCTTGTTCATCATCTAATGCTCCTATTGGTTCTATGGTACAAACAGGTAGTAATTCTTTGGCTCTATTTGTTTTAGGAATTACTACTCCTTGGATCATAGATTCAAGAACGTATGATCATATGACAAGCTGTTCTCAATTGTTTGATTCGTATTATCCATGTTTCGGTTCCAAAAAAATCAGAATAGTTGATGGCAATTTTTCACCTATTGCTGGCAAAGAAAATATTAAAATTTCAGAAAACACCTCTTTGAAATCAGTTTTACATGTTTCAAAACTTGCATGTAATCTTCTTTTCGTTAGCAAATTGTCTAAAAACTTTGATTATTCCATTCTTTTTTCTCCTTCCAATTGTGTTTTTCATGACCGAACGGGAAAGATGATTGGAACTGCTAGAAAAATAAATAGGTTGTACTACTATGATGGAATTGGTTCTAGGAATAAACCAGCTCATGGATTAGGAAATACAAGTTGAAACTTTGTCTATGATCAAGTTATGTTATGACATAAAAGATTAGGGCATCATAGCTTTCCATATATCAAATCTTTATTTCCTAAATTATTTAAAGGTATTGATTCTTCAAAATTTCATTGTGAAACTTGTCATTTAGCTAAAAGTCATCGTGTTTCTTTTCCAATAAAATCATTTTTTATTTCAAAACCATTTTATTTGTTGCATAGTGATGTTTGGGGCCCATCCAAAGTTAACACACTTTTTGGAAAAAAAATGATTTGTAACATTTATTGATGATCACACACGAGTTTGTTGGGTTTATTTGTTGGAAAAGAAATTTGAAGTTGAACAACGATTTAAAGATTTTTTTCACATGGTTGAAAATTAATTTCAAACAAAAATTGGCATTCTAAGAACAGATGATGGGACTGGATATTTCAACAAATATTTAAAAACATTTATTTTGGAAGAAGGTATTCTGCATCAATCCATTTATCGTGACACACCACAACAAAATGGTATTGCTGAAAGAAAAAAAGGCATTTACTTGAAGTTGCTCGGGTACTTATGTTTTCCATGAATGTTCCTAAATATCTTTAGGGTAATGTACTCCTAACCTCTTGTTATTTAACAAATAGAATGTCATATCGAGTTCTGAAATTTCAAACACTTTTACAAGTTTTGAAAAATTATTTTTCCACATCTAAGATAATAGCATATCTCCCTTTAAAGGTTTTTGGACTTGTTTGCTATGTGCATGTCCCAAATTTTTTTTTCGCTCAAAACTTGATCAGAAAGCTGAAAAATGTGTTTTTATTGTTTATGCTTCTAGTAAATGTCGGTACAAGTGTTTTAGTCCAGTCACAAAGAAATTTTTTGAAAACATGGATGTCAGGTTTGTCGAGGATTACTCTTTTTTTCAAAAAAAATTTCTTGAGGGGGAGAACTTAGTTGATGAAAATAATTTTTGGGAAAGTTTACCCATTTCTTTAACTAATTCTAATATGGAAACTAGGGTTAGTACTATTAATCCTACTTTGAGATGTTACTTTATCAGAGACAAGGGGAGAAGTACTTCCAGCGGATCATAATCCTCAACATGAGCTGTAGGTTTATACTAGGAAGAAATTCCATAAGGTTACTACAACCCCAGTTATTCCTTCAGCAGATGTTCAATTAGCTTTGTCGAATAATGGCCCTAAACTCAGAGTAACCTTCCCTCCACTTCCACTCCTTCTTATCTTGATCTTCTAATTGCTTTAAGAAAAGGAATCTAAACATGCACTAAACATCCTATCGCACAATACGTGTCATATGAAAAATGAAGCATTTGTGTCCAAGATTTCTAATATGCTTGTTCCAAGAACTGTTCAAGAAGCATTAGGTGACCCGAGTTGGAGATCAGCTATGATGGAAGAAATAATGCTCTTAAAAGAAATAACATTTGGATTGTCATTGATCTACCCAAAGACAAAAAGAAGGTTGGATGCAAATGGGTGTTCACGGTGAAGTTTAAAGCTGATGGAAGTGTAAAGAGATACAAAGCAAGACTAGTAGCAAAAGGATTTATTCAAATTCATGGTATTGATTACCAAGAGACTTTTGCTCCTGTTTAGCGTACTTCTTTCTCTTGCAGTTAATTTCAACTGGCTACTTCATCAATTTGACGTAAAGAATGCGTTTTTAAATGGAGAATTGCAAGACGAAGTATATATGTACCTGCCACCTGGATTTGAAGAAAAACATGGAACAGGCAAAGTGTGCAAATTAAAAAGGTCTCTATATGGATTAAAGCAGTTTCCTAGAGCTTGGTTTGAGCGTTTTGGTGATGTTATCAAGAGACATGGTTTCTCTCAAAGCCAAGCTGATCACACCCTGTTTTTCAAACATTCCATCAAAGGTAAAGTAGCTATTTTGATTGTGTATGTAGATGACATAATCATGACAGGGGATGATTGTAATACCCAGCCCATTCAGTAAGGGCAAAGTTGGAAAGTCACATTTTTTTAGGTGATAGATATTTCTTTATATATATATATATATATTTAAATAACGTATATTAATTAGGGTTTAGGGTTTAGTTATATCATTATCGGGGTTTTCAGAGAGACGGCTTACGCTACATCTTTTTTTAAGAGGCGGCCAATCATCGGAAACAATCGGAAAGAACTCAATCAATGATCCTTAGTAAGGTAAGTGAATTCGTCAATTCTTTTAGGCTTCGATTTGATGTTAGATTTTTAGAAAGAATTTAAATCAATCTTATGATATTTAGGTTGAGACTTAGGTTTGAATAGGAAGTTCAGATCTTGATTTGAGGATCTCAAAGTTGAGTAAATAGAATATTCAATTCTTTTCGCATTCAATCTTCTTGATAAAATTCTTGAAGTTAATTCGTTTCTATTTTGAATTCTAAAACAAAATAATTGATGTTCCTTCTTATTTAATTCGGTTGATTCATTTTATTTAAAAAAAAAAAAAAAAAAAAAAAAAAAATTTTCTTTAATCTTTAAAAAAGAAAAGGGAACGAGAATTGCGGCAGAGCCGCACCGTTCTTAATTATTATTATTATTTTTTTTTTAAATTGCAAACCAGATTCTTCTGGTTCTTATTATTATTGATTTTCATTGTCAACGCACACATATTTTACGTATATATATACTTGTTTTGTTTCTGTCCGTCATATATATATATAAGTTTATGCTTCTTTAGTTATTTTGCTTTATTTATTATTTATTTTATTTTTCTCCTAATTATTGTCATTATACTTTTATTACTGTCATTTAAAGACTTTATTTCTTTTATTCTTTCTTTAAAGAATTATTTTTTTAAAAAAATCTTTTAGTTTGTTAGAAGTCTTTGTTAAATTTATTTAAAGTTTTCCCTAAAGTAAAATAAATTTTTGGCTCAAGTCTGTTTAGGAATTAGTTGGGGGAACATGTTCCACATTTGTAAGTTTCTAAACCCATTGAGCATGGTAAAAAAGCTCACACTTTGATAAGTTCTGGCCGTCCTAAGGGGAGTACAGTTAGGGCCGAATTCGGTAAAACCAACGAGTGCTTATACTTGCTTGAGCCTACTTTAAAAGAATTTGAAATTGACATTGTGACATTTCGTTTGTTGGTTAATTTGTTAAGGGAAGTCTACTTCGATCAATTGATTGATACTTTGAAATAATGCCTGTTCGATATTTTGAAATTATTCTTTTTAGTTATTATGTTCTTTTGCAGATTTTAGCGATGAGGAATAAGAGAGCAGTTGAAGGTTGACTCTCACTTTTCGTTTGGATTCTTAGTCATTTGTTTGCTTTTGGATTGGATATTTAATGATTGAATTTGTTAGTTTAATAAGCTTGGTGTGGTACCCCTAACTCTGTTTAAATTTTTGGGAGATTGTAGTATTTTCTTTAGAATTTCTCTTGAGATTTAGTTGCTGGATGTTAAGGATTTAGATTAGAGATTATTTACCTTATATTAAAGACTTAATTCCTTTTGTTTATCTATATTTTGGGTCTATTATTTATGTTTTGAATTCATATAGAGATCTTGGGGGAAACCTTGGGGGTACGATCGTGCCATGTCCCGGTTTCGGGGCGTGACAATATTCTCTTGAGATTAGCAACTTGAAGTCGAATTTGATATTAAGGACTTGGGATAGAGTTTGCAAGATCCAAGGAGGGAATTTTTGTCAACCAACACAAGTATGTGCTTGATTTACTCAAAGAAACAAGAATGATAGGTTGTAAGGCATCAGATTGAACCTAATGTTAAGTTGAAAACAGCAATAGCTAATGAGGTAATGGACAAAGAACGTTATCAATGATTGGTTCGACGACTAATCTATTTGGCTCACACTCGACTTGAAATAGCTTTTGCAGTGAGTGTTGTAAGTCAATTCATGCATTCACCTAGACCTATTCACTTTGAAGCTGTATTTAGAATTTTGAGATACCTCAAAAGAACTCCAAGAAAATGACTTTTGTTCAAGAAAGGAAAATATCTTCTGATAGAGGCCTAAATAGATGCAGGTTGGGTAGGAGATGTAAATGATAGAAGATCCAACTCAGGTTATTGTACCTTTGTAGACGGAAATCTAGTTACTTGGAAAAGTAAAAAACAAAGTGTGGTGGCAAGGAGTAGTGCTGAAGTAGAATTCCGCTCTGTGGCACATGGATTCTATGAAGTGTTATGGATAAAAAGACGGTTAGAAGAATTGAAGATTCCTATACCAGTACCTATTAAAATTTACTGTGACAACAAGGCTGCAACCTCTATAGCTCATAATCCAGTTCTACATGACGGAACAAAACATGTAGAAGTTGACAAACATTTCATCGAGGTGAGATAGATAGTAGTGTGATATGTATGTATGTCCTACATACCTACTACTAGCCAAATAGTAGATATACTAACAAAAGGTCTTCCCAAAGTGCAACACGAGAATCTAGTTAGCAAGCTTGCCATGAGTGACATCTTCATGCTAGCTTGAGAGAGAGTGTTGAAAGATCTCGTAAATAATTGTGATTATGTACCATATTTGTTATACACTATATTTAGAAGTTTATGAAATGTATTAGTAATCTTAGAAATCACTATTTATTCTCTTCTACATTAGGGTAGTTAGTTGAACAGTATATTTCTCCTTAATTAGGGGGATTAGCTGCCTTTTTTGTTCCTAGTTAAGATCTTTAAATAGTTGTACATCAATATAGAAAAATCATTTAGCCTTCTTATATTTTTGTTCACTATTTTTAATTTTATATTATTAAGCTAAATTTTATTATTATTTTTTAATTTTTAAATCCTAAACAAAATTACAAACTATTAACATAGTCTATTTTGACAGAAAATTCTTTTGTACATAGATATTCAATATTTGTTATACTTTTGAGCAGCTAGAAAAAAGGAAAAGTGGTTCATTTTATCAGTTAGTCGCATTTCTGCGGAAGCTGTTATTCATTAATCTTTTATCTCAACAGTATTTATTGAATTATTTTTTTTTAAAAAAAATTCATAGTGTTTAACATTTATAATAATACTAATAATTTTGTCTGTCTTTTTAATGAGATCATTTAAAGTTACAAGTTATTGATAATTTTTTTTGTTAAAAAAGAAAGATTATATTAATAATTTATAAATTTTTTTAATTGAGTAGAATAATACCTTAAAAAATACAAATCTTACATATTAAAAAAAATAATAATTAAATTGCACTATAATAATATAGTGATTTTTTTTTTTTTTTTTTTTTAATTGTATGCATTGAAATTAAATAGTGGGCAAAACAAGTTACAAAAGAGTTAAATCCCTCCTCTATCACACAAAACAGATAGGAGGAGGGTAGTGTTAATTGAACTGCAAAAAGATCCATATTTAACCCATTTCGCTATATTGTTAGCACAGACAATCACTTAGATGTAAGAAATTTTCTGCATACTTAACTAAAAAGAGTCACACCACTAAATTACCAACTTATTCTACTTTACCTCTCCTTTCCTCTCGCTTCACCATTACTTCATTATTATTCCCTTTCATGTGATCTAACCCTTTATTTTTTGAATCTCAGTTTATTTTAGAGTTTTTCAATTTCATATATATATTTCTTCCAAATTTTAATTAGTACTTTTAAGTTTATTGATTTTGATTTTTTTTATTATTTTTTTAATTGATACACGATGGATTTATGAACGTAAGAAATTTTATATTATTTAAGGTCTAAAAAATTTTATAATTATGTAAAATTTAAAAAATTATTTAAAATTATATTAATAATAATTATTTTTTTGACGGTTTTGATTTTTTTTTTTAAATTAAAATTGGTAAAAGAAATTAACACTTCATTTCAAATACTAATGTGTATGTCAAGAAGGCATAGATCAGTTGGTAGTAACTTCACTTATGATCCAAGATATTATGAGTTCGAAATATGTGTATATATATACACACATTATATACACACATTGATATATATTTTAAAAAATTGTAAAATTTTGGCATTTTTTTTTTGAAATTTTTTTAAACAATTGTAAAATTTTAGCATTTATTTAAAATTTTTTAGGCACTTTCACCTCTGATATGTCTCAAATTCATGATCTTTTGAATCATAAGTTAAAAAATTGTAAAATTTTAGCATTTATTTGAAATTTTTTAGGCACTTTCGTCTCTGATATGTCTCAAACTCATGATCTCTTGAATCGTAAGTGAGACTGCTATCCATTGAGCTAAGTTTTTTTGAAAAAATTTTAGCAATTTTTGATTCAAAGAATTATAATTTATTTTTTAAGTTATTATGGTCTAATTTTTTTTTTTTTTTAGGTATAAAGATAAAAGAAAACCATAACAGCAATAATAGTAATAAAGCTTCTTCACTTTTAACCAATAATAATATAACAACACAGTTAAGAAACTCTACTTCAGTCAGAAAAAAAAAAAAAAAAAAAAAACTTTTAATTAAATTGAATTATAAAATGGGAATTTTAAGTATATATATATTTTTTAATTTTAATATTGTTAATTTTGATTGATTTATATATCTCAATTTAACATGAAATGATTATTAATTTTAAATAAAAAATTAATAAGGTACACAAGTAAAGTGGAAGAATCACTAATTCAGTTGTAATTTTAAATAGTAATGAATAGGGTATGCGACTCAAAAAAATGTGAATATTATATTGAACTGTAAAGGGGAAAAAATGTTATTAATAAATGATAAAATTTTATTTTAAGTTAATAACAACTATTAAACTAAATTATTTAAAATAAAATAAATATTCAGCATTTTTCAAACTTTTAATTCTTTGAAGATTGTTAGAATCAACTTATTGACTTGATACAAACAATAAATAAATTATACATATTATAAAAGATATTGAATTTAATTTTTATTGTGAATATTATGTTAGAGTAAGAGTGAAACAATACCTTAAGTAAAAATTAAATTTTATAAATACAATTTGAATTGAATTTGAATTAATCGAAATAGCTTTGAAAGAAAAAAATTACATTATGGACTAAAGACAATAAAAATTAATTTTGTACGAGATATTAACTTAAATGGAAAATTTGTGAATTTGGTCCATAATGTTTATATCGTTGGTGCGATTAGTCCTTTCTATTTCTTTTTTATTTACTATGCTTTGATAGACATGTGCATTTG
>JAXGGT010000169.1:13811049-13823878 GCA_035583425.1 Marsdenia floribunda | reverse complement strand
ATCTATAATCTTCAAATAACCGTACAGTTATATCTATAATTGAAATTATTAGTTTTTCTTACCACATATTTACTTATATAAGAATAAGTATCTAATTATACAATTTTATAAAATTTAGAGTCAAAATTTATCTTTTGAAAAGAACCTATTCAATTTAAGAAAAAATTAGATTAAATATGAACATGATTTAAAAATTTCTGTCTCTAATTAAAATTTATTTAAAATATTTGGTGCATTATGTAGAATAAGTATCTAATTTATTATTATTATTATTTTTTTTTAAAATCCATTTAAACCAAATTTCCAAAAAAAAAAAAAAAACTTGAATGTGACATGTATATATATATATATTGGTGATTAGGTTATGTCAAACAAATAAAATATTATGGCAAGAAAACAGTCATATGCATTTCTGATTCTCTGTCGCTTTCATTATCTTATTTCTCCCTTTTGATATGATATTGTAGTTTCCACTTCGATTCCCCCCTTTTTTTTTTTTTCGGTTTGTTTGGGTAATTTGTTTCTGCCTCTGGCTGTCAACTAAGGCAGTCTGTATTTATCTTCATTATCTAAATTGGGACCGACTTGCTCATTTCTATAATTTATTTTTTTTTAAAATTTATTAATTCTTACATTCTTAGATATTTAAGAAAGTAATATTTTCTTCAAAAAAAAAAAAAGAAAGTAATATTTTTTTGTTAATATATCTGAATTTTTAATATATATATTTTTAAATAAAGGAGAGAAAAAAGAATAGAATCTCGAAATATGTATGTTGCTGTTTTACTAAAAAGTTTCAAATCAACCTCAGGAAAAAAACCTTTAGACCTTAGGGTTTTTTTTTTTTTTTTTTTTTTTTTCACAGAAAAAGGAAAAAATATATGTAATTATTTATTTTGAATCGTTTTAATTAAAATTAAAAAATCTGGGTTCTTTTTCTTTTCTGGGTGGCTTCAGGTACTAAAAAATCTTGGGTTGGGTGGATTTTTTTCCCCTTTTTTTTTTTTTTTTTGTTTGTTTTTTTTTTTTCTGGGTGGGTAAAATTTTTTGGAAATTCTACTAGGGTTTTAACTTTTTTCTTTCTTTCTTTCCGTACAAGATTTATGGTGAATTCTTCTTGGTTTTGGAATGGGAAAGGCGTGAACTTTGGGATCCTTCAGGTTGATTTCGTAGTTTTATGGTAATCCAAATAGGGTTTCCTTCTTAATTGTCTTCGTGAACTTTTATCTGAGGGTATAAGAGAGAAAGCAACTGAAGATGATTGCGGAAAAGCCCAATTGGATTAGGCATGACCATTTGCAGATTTTCACTGTTGATGTTCAGCCTGGTGGCCTTAGGTTCGCTACTGGAGGTGGCGATTACAAGGTATAGTTCTCTTGTTCCTGTTTCTCTTCGTTTCATCATAATTTATATCTTGCCAATTCTGGTTGATTTGAATATATATATGTGTGCGTGTATATATATATATATCTATCTACATTTTTTCTTTTTCTGTTTAAAAGCATTTTTGCTAGCTGAGCTTGGGAATTCCAGAGGGTTTAGAACTTTGAACTGTGATAATTCTCGAATATGGTATTTAATTTTACTTTTCATGTGAATTTTCTGTACACACTTCAAATTAGCTATTAATGGTCACAGTGGACTGCTATCAGATTATACTTACGAAGTGAACAATTGATGGGTTGTCTCAGTTGATTTTTGTTCTAAAGGTTTTACGTGCCTAACAAACTCTCCTTTTTGGCATATTTAACTACAATCAAGCATCTGGGAGTTCTTGCCTTGCAGATTTTGTTTATTTTTAACCTATATTTTCCTTATATCTCTACATTCGTGTGAAGACCTCTTTTTCTTTTTCTCTCTCTCTTTCGCTTTCTCTTTGGATCAAGTAGACCTTCCCTCTGGACATCTTATACGCAATATTTCCATTTGGATTACTGTTTCTTTTAGAGCATTGTTGTCACTGATCTGACCTTAATGATTGCAAAGTATATAACAGTTACTGACTGATAAAAGTTTTCTCAGCTGTGCTTTGTTTGTATGCATACGAAGTACTGAAAACATGAGGGATGGAATCCACTATAAACTTGAATTTTTAGTTGTTTGACATGCAGTCTATCTACTATTGCATATTTGCTAACTCCATGACTTTTGAATCTGGTTCTACTTTTGAGGCCCCTAGTTTACTGCGTTGCACTGGAATAATTCTTCTATTCCCCAATAATAACAAGAGCCTGTACTTATTCTTCCGTAAATGGCATGATAATTTATTTTGTTTACTCTTTTATGCAGATGGAAAATATGTGTTTAATAATTTAACAATGCAGGGAATGGTTCAGTTTTATGTTTAATAATAAATCTTTTTGATTGTGTTGTCCACGTGTTTCACTTTCTATTGCTTTAGACCTTATATTTTTCTGAAATATGATTATAGGTTCGGATTTGGAACATGAAATGTGTGGGCAGAGACTTGGAAAATGATACATCAACACCAAAGTTGCTTGCAACTATTCGTGATCATTTTGGGTCTGTCAATTGTGTTAGGTGGGCTAAACATGGTAGGTATGTTGCATCTGGGTCCGATGACCAGGTGATTCTGATTCATGAGCGCAAGCCTGGTACTGGAACTACTGAATTTGGTAGTGGAGAACCACCAGATATTGAGAACTGGAAAGTTGCCATGACTTTGAGGGGACACACTGCAGATGTGGTAATAAGAGGGGGTGCAATTCTTAAGAACTTTTATTTGTAATTTATTGTTTAGTTTTAACCCCTTTTGTGTGTATATATCATATCATGCATGCCAGATTCCAGCTCTAAAATCTTTAACATTCTGCTTGTACTAGTGATAATTTAGTCTAATTGTTTACATGTGCATATGTAAAGTGCCCTTGATTATCTTTCTTGTTTTATTCTACACTGTTATACAATTTTGAATGTCTATCTTGTTCACTCTAACCAAGAAGTTGCTTTTTATTCCATGCTTGAAGTAGGTGGATCTTAATTGGTCTCCAGATGACTCGAGTTTGGCTAGTGGAAGTTTGGATAACACCATTCACATCTGGGATATGAGCAATGGCATCTGCACTGCTGTGCTGAGGGGTCATTCTAGTCTGGTCAAAGGGGTTGCTTGGGATCCAATTGGTTCCTTCATAGCAAGTCAGTCTGATGATAAAACTGTCATTATTTGGCGAACAAGTGATTGGAGCCTTGTCCATAGAACTGATGGTCATTGGGCAAAATCTGTATGTTGCTACATCATTACAGAAACATAAAACTAAAAGAACAGACACATAGAGGTTCATGCTATTGGACTAATCAGTTTCTTTTCTTTCTGTGTCACTTTTCAGCTTGGATCTACCTTCTTTAGGCGGCTTGGATGGTCACCTTGTGGCCATTTTATTACTACTACTCATGGATACCAAAAGCCAAGACATTCTGCACCTGTTCTAGAGAGAGGGGAGTGGTCTGCTACTTTTGACTTTTTAGGACATAATGCTCCTGTCATTGTGGTGAAGTTCAATCATTCCATGTTTAGGAGTTCGAACAATGCTCAGGATTCAAAAATGGCATCTCTTGGTTGGACTAATGGTTCTTCCAAAACTGGAGGAAAAGATGGTCAACCGTATAATGTAATTGCTATAGGAAGTCAAGACCGAACAATTACGGTTTGGACAACAGCAAGTCCTCGTCCTCTCTTTGTGGCTAAGCATTTCTTTACTCAAAGTGTTGTGGATTTATCATGGTAAGTTACTCCTAACATGGTTATTTAATTCCTGATATTGTTGTTTGCTTTCATTTTAATAACCTTCAAGAATTAATCTTTTTCCTCGCTGCAGGACACCTGATGGCTATTCACTATTTGCGTGCTCCTTGGACGGGTCAGTGGCAACTTTTCATTTTGAAGTCAGTGAACTTGGAGATCGGCTGACTGATACTGAACTGGATGAGTTAAAGAGAAATCGATATGGTGATGTCCGTGGTCGGCAGGGTAACCTAGCGGAAAGCCCTGCTCAGCTATTGCTTGAAGCTGCAGCTGCAAAACAAGCTTCAAACAAGAAGGTGACTTCTGATGGCTCACAGAAACAGACATCTTTGCAGCCCTCTGCTGATCTAGGGAATACAGCCACAGTTCCTCAACCCAAAACTGATAAGGTAAAGAAAAGTGATGGATCTACAAGTGATGGGTTAAATAAGTCTGGTTCCCAGATGTCAAGTCCTGTGAAGCAAAGAGAATATAGGCGCCCTGATGGTCGAAAAAGGATAATTCCTGAAGCTGTTGGGGGCCCGGCTCAGCATGAGCACTTACCTGGGAGTGCCCAGTCTCAGGCCGTTGATTTTCCTATTTCTTCGGATCAACGGAAAGATGAAAATGGAGCACTACATGCCACTTCTGGTATTAGAGAAGCATCTACTAGGAGAATAGTTGGTGGAATCTCTGGCATAAAGGACCGAACAGGTGTTACAGCCAGAGCTACTATTAGTGAAAGCCTGGTTATTGAGAAGGTTCCAGCGCCTGCAGGTAGGGATGGAAGCATAAGCATTGAACAAAGTGGACTTGTAAGGTGTCAGGGTTCTGGGTCACCTGAGATTAATCTTTCAATAAGGGTTTTTGATAAAAAAGTTGGGGAAGACATTATACCGGTTTGTCTGGAGTCTCGTCCCAGAGAGCAAGCAGTGAATGATATCTTAGGAACAGGAACTACATCTATAATGAAAGAAACAGAAATTGCTTGCACAAGGGGAAGTGAAATCCTCTGGTCAGATAGAATTTCTGGAAAGGTAACTGTCTTGGCTGGAAATGCAAACTTTTGGGCTGTGGGTTGTGAAGACGGATCTCTGCAGGTGAGTTTTATCTTCAGTTATGATTTATATGATTTTGTCAGATGCAAAGTTGTTCTCCTTATATATTAGATGTTCTGAGCATCAGCTTTCCTTATTTAACTTCATCTATGAGTCTTTCTGTGACTACTGGTGTTAATAAGATGTATGCATATTTTCTAGCCAAACCATTTCCAAGCATATGCAAAAAACTTAAAACATGTCCTGATTTGCAATTACATAATTATTTTCATGTTTTCTTTATGTCTCCTTGATAAGATTTACACCAAGTGTGGGAGGCGGACCATGCCAACAATGATGATAGGATCTGCTGCAGTTTTTATAGATTGTGATGAGGCTTGGAAGTTGCTACTTGTTACTAGGAAGGGATCATTGTATGTCTGGGATCTCTTCCACAGGAAATGTCTCTTTCATGATTCTTTGGCCTCACTTATAACTTCAGACCTGTCCAACTCTAAAGATGCAGGTAAGAGAACAGGCTTGAATTATTTAAGCTGTTAAGCATTTTTACACCAGTGTATGTTATGGGTGTTTTCTTCTTATGGCATAGCTATCATGAACATGTTACTTTGATGACTGTAACAATTCCTTTAAACCTATCTATTTGCAGGCACTATTAAAGTTATATCTGCAAAATTATCGAAATCTGGTTTTCCCCTTGTCATTCTGGCAACAAGGCATGCATATCTCTATGACACTAGCTTGATGTGTTGGTTGAGAGTTGCAGATGATAGTTTTCCTGTATCAAATTTTGCTAGCTCCTGGAATATGGGTTCAGTTCATGGAGGAGAACTTGCCGCGTTGCAGGTGGATGTTAGGAAGTTCCTTGCTAGAAAACCAGGATGGAGCAGGTTTGTATCTATGAACTTCTGGAAGAAGCTTTGTGTTTGCTTTAATTGAATTTACATCACATTGGCAACTATTTTGCATTTTTTTGTGTGTTCCCAACTTGCACACAAAATATAAATAATGTAATAATCCTCTAATTCTCATTTTTGCATGTGAGCATTGTAGTTTGCCTCTCATTATCACAGCTGGTTAATCGAATTGCTTGTGAATGGTATATGTCTTTGTTTTTCCTTCTGTGGGAGCTTGACGTTTGATCTTTGATGGTGGAAGGGTTACTGACGATGGAGTGCAGACACGCGCTCATTTGGAAACTCAACTTGCATCTGCTATGGCATTGGAGTCCCCAAATGAGTACCGGCAATGTCTCCTGTCCTACATACGCTTTTTAGCAAGGTCTGGTATTCTGAAGATCGTCTTGGTTTAATTTTTTGTTCACTTTATTCATTTCTCTCATGAAGCCCGAAAGGTCATCCTGCAGGATTTTACTTATGGTTCTGTTACATAAGGTGATTCATTTGTTGAATTCAATGTGTTTGGACTCTGGATTTATTTGTAGCTTTACATAATTTTACTTAATTATCATCAAGCGATTGATTGTATTAAGTTCAAAGGTTGTGGCTACTGCATGGACATCTTAATTTAAGTGGTAGCCATAGAGTGTTACACAACTGTTGATGATCAGTTCCTCAGTTTTCATGATTTCTATGTGTTGCTCAAAATTAATTATGGCTCCTCCCAAGTCGGTTTTGTGATGATTTTTATGTATTTAGTCTTAAATTCAATATAATATGCTGAGAGAGTTATGGTATGTTATTTCATCTAGCAACTTGCTATAGAACCAATAGAGCTATGGTCATGTATCACTTCATAAGCTTTTCATTGCAATATTACTCGATACTTTTGGATGATCCTTATTGTGGTGAATTTTAAATTATAGATATTTCAAACAGGGGCTTGTAATATCATGTAGATGTCATTAACTTTTCTCTCTCCATATATTCCCCTTAAGGTTTTGTACTGCCTCCTCCCGCCAGAAGAAATAAAAAATAAGTAAAGATAAAGGGGGGTAATCTTGTATTGAAGTTGATATTGTGTAGGATCCTTCTGTTAACTATTAAAAGGGTCCATTTCCATCTTTAACTGAATTTTCATGAAATTTTCTTTAAAATACTTGATATCACTGGTGATAGATGGGTCTGAGATTGTGACCGTGCTGATTTATTTGTTATTGAAAAATGCCAAAGTTGTCTTTGATATGGAAGTATATAGTTTCTACCCCTTGAGAAATAAGCAAAAATTTTCGAAATGCAGAGAAGCTGATGAATCCCGTCTACGTGAGGTTTGTGAGAGTTTTCTTGGGCCTCCAACTGGGATGACTGAAGCTACATCCTCTGATCTGAAACCATTGTGGGACCCTTGTGTACTAGTGAGGCCTCTCATTCTCTACCTTGTTATTGTATTATAGTTATGGTTAAAGTTCAGTATTCGCTGGTAATATCTTGAGTGTGTGTGCTTGCTTACGTGTACACACATACACACACACACACATATATATATGTATGTATGTATATATTATACATTTTAGATGTATTATTTGCTCTGATTTTTTTTTTTTTTTTGGCTGAAATATTATTTGCTTTGATTTAAGAACATATTCTCTCTTTATGCTATTAAGTTTCAAGATTTACTTGTGTAAATAGTCGAGGTAAAATAGCTAAACTTGATATTAAATGTGTATGGATTGCTAATTTATGATAAAAGTAGCTCTTGAGCTGAGACATTATATTTCAAAGTTATTTACTGATTGTCTAGGGTATTTACTAGCATAAATGCCAAGACATTTGTTATTATTTTAAGATGAGTATCTTCGTTATTAGATTCTTCAAACGCTATCTATCTATTAAGAATTATTTTGTTCCTAGATTAAAAACATTTTAACGTTAAGCTTTTTAATATATTATGCTGTCAATAATTATTAGAAGAGGGAAAAATAAGTGTAATTAGATGCCCCTCAAATGTAGCACGTAAAAGCTGATAAAGTTTTGTTTACTGAAATGTGAATCCTAGTTGTAAAAATATAAGGTGGCATCCTCTCTATCAGAGGAAGTGATCCTTTTGTGGATACCATACATTCAAAAAAGAATTCAAAATTTTGAAAAACTTTCTCGATTTATAGGCAATTAAGAAAGTCATATGAATGGATATTTTACCTATACAAATCTTGAGGCCCATAGTTGATTTATATATATTGCCTATTCAATTTGTAGTTGATTTATATATATTACCTATTCAATTTGTAGTTGATTTATAAGAAAGGTACTTTTGGAGATGTTTTAACTTTAAAGTGCGAGAAACATGAACGGATATGTTAACATTAATGTTTTAACCTGGCATAATATGCTGGTTGAGAATATGTTCCTGGCCTATTGAAACATTTTCTCCTTGTTTTCTTAGTGTTCTTGTTGTTGAGAATAATTTTTATTGTGGTGGAATCTGGATATTGAAGTAATGAAAGTTGAATTGATTTCCATCTTATCTGTTTCTCCCTTCTGTCCAAAGTTTAATGTCCTTGCCATGAATGTTAAGGGTGCATTTTGATTATAAGTTAGCAGCTTATCATCATTCATTCAAGATACTGCTGAGACATGGTTTAATGGGTTTACATCCCTTAAATTAAGAAGATTAGATATGAAATTTTTTATGGAAAATATGTTTATTTGAAGTAAGTGGACATTCATTTTTGGACACTTTTAGAATAGAAATACGAAATTTTGTGGAGAGGAAGTTTTTAAACTTTTTTTTTTTTTCCCTCTCCCAATTTTGTATTACATCTTGTTATGCTGATGTTCTTGTCGTTGTTATTGGTATTATCCCCATGTTTTCGAGAATAAAAATCTTGAAAGGATTTCCTCTCCTGGTTTTTACTTACATCTTAAACTTCTTGTTCACGTCAATATTCATTATGATTAACTATTTTAACTAAGGTTCACAGGACATGATGATATTCTTCCCAGCTTTTCTTTTTTTCTTTTTTTTTTTTTTTGGGTTAAACCTTTGCAATGATTATTTTAACTTCATCCTTGTCTTTCTTGATTCTTTATCCTGAAAATTCCTGGACTGATACAGGGAATGAAGAAGCACAAGCTCCTTAGAGAAGATATTCTTCCAGCCATGGCATCGAATAGAAAAGTTCAGCGGTTGCTGAATGAGTTCATGGATCTTCTGTCTGAGTACGAGACAAGCGAACTAAACTCACAAGAGAAAAACAGTCCAAGATCAGTTTCGCATCTGCTCACAGATAAGATGGACTCTGACATGCCTATGGCAGAGCAACTGAATCCTGAAGCCCCGTCAACAGCTCAACCTAGCTTGGACCTGCCAGCAGCTGAGCAAAACAAGCCTTCTTTGCAGGGCACGGACCAAATAAATTCTATGCCTCAAGTTAGAGATCAGATGGACGTGGACTTGGAGAAGAATACAGAAACTGACCAAGCTGAATCCATCCCATCACCACCACCACCAACAAGCGAAATGAACCTTGATCCACCGGCATCGGAAAATCCGAATCCAGCCCCAGCTTCTGTAGCAAAAGAGAAAGGTTCCTGATTTCTCCGAAGTTCTCACCAATCTCATATAACTAATTCTGACACTGTAGCTGGTCTCTGTTAAGATTTTTTTTTTTTTTTTTTTTTTTCCTTTCTTCTCCCTTATTATATATAATCACCCCATCATCTAATTACTGTAAAAGAAAAATTTCAGCATTAGGCCATTTAACAGCTGAAATTAACCCCTTGTTATGCTGACAATTCCAGCAAAGCTGTTTCTGAAACCCCCGAACCCCACCCCCACCCCCATTCCCCTCTGCAAAAAAACCTGAGGGGCACTCTTTGTAACAATTCTGTTTGGAAGCAGTTTTATTGGGAAACAATTTGATCTTATATATTGATATTGTAAGCAGTTTAGGGACCCTTTACTTGGAAAGGGGGGGTGAAGTTATATGGCTTTGTGAATCATATCATATTAGATGTATGTACAAGTAGATGGGATTGATTGTGTTCATGGAAGAAGAATTTCTCATGGAATTGCTTGACTTGGATTGTTTTTCAAATCATTTGCAAATTTGTATGATGTATATATTATATACTCCCAAACATGACATATACATCAAAAAATGAAGGCCAAGAAGAATCAACTTAAAAAGTAGAGCCAAGAAGGGCTACCATACCCTATCTTTTTGCTTCCTTGATGGTTGTTAAACGTTTTCAATTCTATTTTGCTTGGAATTTTGTTTTATACTTTTGATATATTTGGTAGTAAAGTTGATAGACAAAGAAGAAAAAAAAAAAAAAAAAAAGTGTAAAATAGATTTTTGATCTTTATTTGTAATTTTTAAGTCATTAAAGTTTTTATGTAATGCAAAATAGGTCATTGATTTTTATTTGTAACTTAGAATGGTGAAAAAAAGTTTAGTATTTACACTCAATTTTTCTTTCATTAGTTGTGATTAAGATTTTTTTTTTTTTATTGTTTTCCAGGCAAGTGTAGCTTACTAGCAGTCTTATTTATTGTTCAAAAATTATGAATTCGAGTCCCATCATAAGCAAAAAAATAAAAATAATTTTTTTAAAATATATATCTTAAATTTTAAGGTATTTTTAAAATTATTAATAATATTTTTCTAAAATTTATTTATTTATTTTTCAATTCTTGTTTGCTTTACGCTATCTAATTGCATCATATATCATAATAGATTTAGGACATGAAATGTAAAGATTAGACTCAAAATCAAATGTTTTGTTTTTTTTTTTTTTTAGCCAAGGGTATCCACCACCGATAGTAGTTACTAATCTTTTTTGCTACGAGTGCTCTCCCATTGGAGGTAAACAGTTGACCATGAGATGTGTTCTATGTCCATGAGCAGGATTCGGACTCCCAACCTCATAGTTAAAGGACGAGGCACCTCAAATATAATTAATGCAAAAAACAAACTTTAAGAACAAGTTTTTTTTTTTTGTTGTTTCTTCTCTGGATTGTCTTCAAAGACATATTCTATGGATTTTCAAAAAAAAAAAAAAAGACATATTCTATGGGGACATACTTGCTATTTTAGAATATCATTTTATGTAATAAAATCCGCGTAGCTTTCGAAACATTTGGTTTTGGGTAAATAAATCTTTTCGCATTTCCCCCTTTAATTTACTCAAAAGCTGTAAATCATATATACATATATAATTTTTTTTTTCTTTCCTTCTACTTTTTCTCATTGTTTTGAAACAATTTTTATTGTTACTTTTCATTATACATCCCTACAAGAAAGGCAAAATGGTATAACTTGTAGCACACAAGAAAATGACCAAATGGAATAATTAAAGTTAGTGGATCCTTTCTCATCAAATTCCTTTTAACTTATTTTCTTTTAATAAGTGGATTTATTGCAATCTTTTAATCATTGGTGGAGTTAATTTTGTCTTTCTTTTTTATTTAGTAAGTTTGTAATGTATAGTAGCATGTACTTTTGGTCTTTTTTTCTACAAAATCTATTATTTGAGCAGGTCAAACAATAAATTTTGACAAACAGTGAATTTTATGAAGGGAGGGACCAAATGGATATGCTTGTTATATACTAGAGACTTATTAAATTAAAAAAAAAAAAGAAAATAAACCAATTATACTAAAGATATAAATATTAAAGACCAAATTTACTAATTTTTCTAAAAATAAATTACTACTTAAAAATAATTAATTTTTTTTTAATATGTTTAAAATTTTTATTTTATTTTTTAAATTTTTAAGAATTTTTGTCTCAATCATGATTTAAATATATAATGTTTAGTTTTATAAATGAGAATGCTTATTACTAAATTGTGATGTGTGCAAGTTTAAGAAAAATATTGTTACTGAGAAATATTATGAGATAAGAATTGCGGTTTTTTTCCCCTCTTTAAAAAAAAAAAAAAAAAAAAGGTCATTTAGGCATCTCATGTCATCATGTGATCTATTAACAAGTGTTGTTTACCTAATGCAATTACTTTGTCTAAATATTTGTTACATTCAATACTTAATGATTCATTTAATGGATTAAGTTCAAATTATTATATTTTGCTATTGTTACTATATTTCACTAGAATTGTCAATAGTAACCATTAATCATAAATTTTTATTCTTTAGCATAATACTTATATAGCGCGCCACATGATTAATATTATATGTATGATAAATGTTTGTGCAATTAAAATAACTTTATTGAGAGCAAGTTTCCTGCTTTAATTATTGTATCTCTAAAATTACAAGAAACAAAAAAAGATTTTGATGTTAATTAGGGTTTTGTCTAGCCTTTAACCCTACATTCTTCTTCCTCCTTGAATTGAAGAAAAGATGAGTCTCATTGTCACATATGAGATCATATGATAATCTTGAAACTATAATAATACTTTTACTCTGTTTTGGTTAACTTGTTGCCACATGCAATCACATGATCATTTTGACAAAGTAGAATGACAGTATCTCAGCTATTGCTGACTTTCTCTCTCTCTTTCTCTTTCTCACACACACACACATACATACATATAATATTAGATATAGAAAAATATGTTAAAAAAATTAATTAAGGTAATTATTGGGAATTTAAAACTATTATGGAAAATAAATCAATTTAATTGACAAAGTTTACATTCACGATAAAGATCATGAAATACTTAATCATCAATCATTTATAAATTTACAATGTATATATATATATATATATATATATATTATTTATTTATCTAACCTATGCAAAAAATTTTATCACAAAAAGACAAGTTATAAGAATATAATTATAAATTAACAATAATACAAATTTAATTAAAATATAAGATAAGATCCTAATAAAATAGGGTAAAATTCAATATTTTTTGGTAATATAATATTTTTATTGGTTAAGACAAAAGAAATTATGATGGAAGACCCTCAAAATTACAATATATGATTGAAATGCGGCATAAAATCATTCTAAATATGAGCCGAATTCGAAATCTTATACTTGACAAATCATATAAAAGAACTTAAATAAGAAAAATTATGCCAATCGAGCTACCCTTATAAAATAATATTAAACTCCAATAGCTAGAAGCCGTTCTAGAAACCATTGAGAATCCTAGAA
>JAXGGT010000169.1:13781851-13794138 GCA_035583425.1 Marsdenia floribunda | reverse complement strand
ATTGAATTATTTAAAAATATTGGCCAAAAAAACTAAATCAGGTAAGCATAAATAGTTGTTCAATCTAGTATCATAAAAATAAAAATAAAAATATAATTTAAGAAAATATAAGATAATTATAGAACTATAAGGTTTGAAATTTTTCATAATTAATCTTCAAGAATTATATTCGATTCAGATGAGACCTCTTTTCCAATATCACAATTCAAGAGGAGTATTATTCATAATGTTTCCTGCATTAATGGTTGGGATTTGGAGGAAGTTCTGAATGAGACACTACTGGACGTAGTCTTAGTTATTGCCGAACTGGCATTCTGCAAATTTAGGTAAATGTTGTTTTATTTTATTTTGCATTTAATTCTAGTCAGGTAAACTACTTAAAGGGCAATTTATCAATATAGTACCTAAATTTTATTTTATTTTTCATCAAAATTCTTAATTCCTAAAACGTTCAGATTTTACTATTTCACCAATAAATTCCATCATCTTTACATCAAACATTTGTGACTCTTGTGACTTTTTTGGATCATTTTTATCCTTGCCACAAAAAAAATAAAAATAAAAATAAAAACCCATTCAAAAATTAACGAAATTTTCAGTTCTTTATTTATTTATTTATTTTCCTCCTTCATTGTTGAAACCCTAGACATATAACATGGCTGCCGCAGGCAGCTCCAACCACCACCACCACTGCCTCTTTTTCTTCTTGTTAAATGTTTGTCTTTTTCCTATTTATACCCAGTAATTATTCACGTGGTAGATTTATTATTGAAAATTTGTATTCGATTAATTCACAAGTGAAAGAATACGTTTCTATTCAGTTAAACTTTTAAATGAAGAAAAGTTGACGTTAAATTTTCACTTCATCTAAAATGAAGATGTAATAAAAAATGTAAATTAGTCCTAGAGTACTATGTTTACTAGATCTACCAAGTAAAGGCAACCACAAGAAAGATTTAGGGAAAAACAAAAAAAGGGAGAAAAGTATGGATTTATTATATTTTGCCGCCTATATATGGTAGGTCTTGGTGTTTATTGCAACTCTTCAACTAGGACAGCTTTTGATTGGGACATGGAGCTTCTGTAATATTTTCCATAAAAATGTGTCATTATTTTGTTGGTGATCTAGAAACGATATGATTTGAATACAAATATAAAATGACAATTCTTGACACAGTTATCTTGGTATAGTAGATAGTGTAATAAGAGATCGATGTTAGAAGAAGATCTTTAGCATTATGATTGCAGTTGAGCTATTGAGATAAAGAGATCATAGATCTAATATTCAAGTCCAACTAAACTTCTTCGTTATTCCTTTTCATAACACTGCTGTAAGTGTTGAAAATTTTTGTATGGATATGACCACGTGATCATCAATCATCCAACCAAATTGAACACACAAATTTAGAGCTTTAGCCTTTTGGTGAACAAGAGATTCAGACAAACCCTGGTGTTTGTGTGGCTGCAATTTCAACCAACTTTAGGGTTTTGCTATCGGAGAATAAAGCAAAGAGATGGCAATACGGAGAAAGGAAAAAAAAATGGAAAAGAAATACACAAATTGTTCAACGTAGAGTAAAAATGACTTGAAAAGGTCGGATGATGACAAATTTTAAATTAATTGAACAATAATTTATTGATGAAAAGACAAATTTAAACATTTTAAGAGTTCGAGTATAAAAAAATAAGCGAGATTTACTATAATATAATAGTTTTTTTCAAACAGAAAAATGAAACTTATATTTTAAACCACTACTTAAATATGACAACCTAACAATAAGTTTGGTAAAATCACTCAACATCTCAATATATATATATATATATATTACAATAAATATGCAAACGTTAACTAATTAAATTCTTATTTTATTGATTTAGAAATCGAACTTGTCCTTTTCACAAATACTATACTAAAATTAGGTACACCAATTGTAAGAGGAAGGGTGTGTGTGTGTGTGTGTGTTTAATTTTTCCTTTTTTAAAAACACATGTTACCTAGCTCATTCATGTTTACAATATTTAGGTATTATAGAAAATTCTGCAGTCTATGCAGTACAATATATTGGCCAGGAAGATTCCCAAAGATGTAAAAATATAAATGTTACATATGATTTGATATAACACATACATATATTTATATATATACGAAATAAAAACAGTTAAACAACAAAAAAAGGAAACACTGCTTACTATATTTGAGTACCTCAGTGTCGAAACGCTTTGAAGCTGTGTTGCTGTCTGCTGCTCTTAGAAGAAGATAGAGTTTGTTCACATTCGGTTGAACCCTTAGTATCTTCTCAGTAAAAACTGCACCCCAACAATCAAAAATTTACACAAGCTAATCATTATTAACATGCTAATAATATTGACAATGACACAGAGGGAGAGAGAGAGTGTGTACTCTTTGCAAGAAAACCAGTTGCACCAGTGATTAAAATGGTTCTGTTTTCCAGAAACTGGAGGATATTACCCAACTCCATAGAAAGACAAATGAAGGAAATGAAGGGATTCAAAGGGCAAGGAAGATAGAGAAGAAGAAACTTGAGGGGAAGTAAAGTATAACCAGCAGGGAGGGAATGCAATTGGAAGTTGAGGTAGATTGAAGGATTAATTTATAATGCAAATGGGACTTGGGACATGGGACATGGGACATCGGAGAAATTTCGTACACTTGTGAAGTAGGTTACTAATTTAAGGATGCTCAAAAATAGTTGGATGGTAAACAAGGTATTGAATGAATTTTCGCAAATTTTGTTAAAATTAGGATTTTTAACTGTAATATTAAAAGTTAATCGTCTACTTTTTATTATAAATTTTTATACGTATTTATTCTTCACTAAAATTAGAAAAAATTTAACTCTAACAATCTTTTGAGTGGTACTGATGTAAGATATAACTACATATGCATATGGTACTTAGCATTAAAACTATAGTAGTTGTGTGAGAGCTCAATGCATTGTCCATCCATCATTAATACTTTTCCAAGAAATGACAATTGATGAAAAAGAGGGAAAAAAAAAAAACCCAAAAAGGACCACCATTATATGTTGCCACACAGCTGCCTCCAAAATGAACTTTTCAAGAGCTTGGGGCATGTATATAGCAACATGCGTGGTGCAACTGGTCCTAAAAATCTCCTCCCTCTCATTCACATATCCATATACACTAGTGTTGAAAAACATAGGGCAATTGGGCATTATTGATCAGACAAGACTCTCAATGTATATATTAGACTTGGAATAATTTTGGCTTAACTTATTATTAATTAATTGATGATACATAGCTTTACGTTATTTTTACACCTCGGTCCTAATTTATCTTAAAATTATTAAGATTTTGTCTTATATTTTTAATTGAATATATGACATGTTTAAAATTTTATTTTTAATAAAATTGTTAAGATTTTGACTTGTATTTCTTAATTAGATTTGTTTGTAATTTTGTTTTGTATTTTGACTTAACTTATCGTTAATTAATTATTGTTACGTAGTTCTATGTTGTTCTCCCATGTGATAATTTGGTCCCAATTTATCTTTAAATAAAATTGTTAGGATTTTTATCTTGTATTTTGACTTAACTTATCATTAATTAATTAATGTTATGTAGTTCTAAGTTGTTCTCTCACATGACACTTTTACCCTAATTTATTTTTAATTAAAATTGTTAGGATTTTATCTTGTATTTTAAATTAGATTCAAACATATAATATATTTAGAGTTTTATTTCTAATAAAATTTTTATGATTTTTTCTTGTATTTTGGCATAACTTATCAGTAATTAATTGATGTTATACATAATTCTAAGTTGTTTTTTCACATGACACTTTGGTCTCAATTTATCTTTAGATAAAATTGTTAGAATTTTGTCTTGTATTTCTAATTGGATTCGGACATATGATATGTTTAGAGTTCTATTAATTAATAAAGTTATTAAGAAGTTAATGATTGATGTAATATTATTACATAACCATATCTACGGTCTCACAACAATTAGAAGTCAAAAGTTATAAGATGTCATCTATGTATAAATAGTGTATTTCTCTCAATTGGGTGATAAGTTTGTAGTGGTAGATCCCAATGGATCATGTAGGTGCAGGTTCGTTAGTGATGTGCACGTGAGAATGTAAAAGAAAATCATAGAGAGTTTTCCTATATTGGTGGACATATAAAAAAGAGAGAAAATAACAAAAATTAGAAAGTTTTTGGGAGAGTTTTCTTAGAGTTTGGGATATGTTAAATCTTTAGGAGCACATGAATCATTGTATTTGCCTTTCATTGATAGGGAAACATTTCAGAGTTGGTCTCGTAGTTTTCCTATAAAGTTGTTCCACGTTCAATCTTGTGCTATTTCTTTCTCTCTATATTTATAACCCTACTATTTAATTAGTATTAGAGTTTTTAGACTTTAAATAGTTTTAGTTTTATAACTTGATCATTAATTAATTGATGTTACGTAGTTCTAAGTTAGGCAAATTGGCATAAATAATCCCCAAACTATTGACATTTGGTGAAATTGGTCCCTATTCTTTTTTTTTTTTAATTAAATTGGTCCCCAAACTATCTTAATCGGGCTAAATTAGTCATTCTGTTAACAAATTTTGTTAACCCACCGTTAAACCCCAAAATGGCAAAAATGCCTTGGGGCATTTTTGTCCTTTCTCTATTCAAGAATACGGTTTATATGTATAAAGACATTGGGGGTTGAAATACATAAAAAAAAAAGCAGATGGAAAAAAAAAAAAAAAAAAAAAAAGAGCTTCGTAGCTCAATCGCGTGGAACTTGCAGAGAAGATTATCTGGTGCTCAATCTTGTGAAGAATCGAGGACACTGGAGAGGATGTGGAACTCAATTGAATGCAAATCATCAGTCCTAATTTCTAGTTTTTTTCAAGTTGTTCTTAAGCTCATCGATATCTTCCTTTTTGAACCAAGCTTTAGTCATCTAAAATATGACAATAAAACAATTAATGTTACAAAAGCAAAGTTAAGGTAAAGTTTCAAATTAGGATAATAAATTTATTTAATTGACATACAAAGTATGGATAATAATCACCATATAAGGTAAAGTTGTCAGAAGCATTATGCATAAACTCCTTAGCATAGTATAGAACATAATACCCACAATATGTTTCACTAGTTTGTTGAGGAACCTAAAATTAAATAATATTCAGCCCAAAGTAACTCATTAATTATATGCTATTAATTTAATTATCAAGCCTTCAGAACTTGAAAGACATCATTCTTTATCAGATCATGAATTTGGCAAGATTGTAGCTATATAAACCATGTCAACTATATCAACAATACTAAAAGAAATCAGAGAAAGCAAATTTTTAGCTTGATTCATGAAATTTTTAGATGGGAAATTTCAACAGTATTTTTTGCATTTGTACCTCACTTATATATAGCCAAACTCCAATAAACACACATCACTATATATATACATAGCACCATTCATATACTACTATTTTCAACAGAAACTACAGGTTTTTAACACCCTTTGATACACATATATATTGGCTTGATTCATGACATTTTTAGCAAGAAAATTTCAACAGTATTTTATGCATTTGCACCATACATATATAGCCAAACTCCAATACACACACATCAATATATATATACATAGCATTATTCATATAATGCTATTTTTCAACAGAAACCACAAGTTTTTAACACCCTTTGTCACATATATATTGGCTTGATTCATGAAATTTTTAGCAGGAAAATTTCAATAGTATTTTTTGCATTTGCATCTCACATATATATAGCCAAACTCCAATACACTCATCAATATATATATATATATATATATATATATTACATAGCACCATTCATATACTGCTATTTTTCAACAGAAACTGCAAGTTTTTAACACCCTTTGACACATATGGCTTGATTTATGGCATTTTTAGCAGGAAAATTTCAGCAGTATTTTACGCATTTGCACCTCACATATATATAGCCAAACTCCAATAGACACATATCAATATGTATATATACATACATAGCACCATTCATATACTACTATTTTTCAACAAAAACTAAAGGTTTTTAACGCCCTTTGACACATTTATATTGACTTGATTAATGACATTTTTAGCAGGAAAATTTCAGCAGTATTTTATGCATTTGCACCTCATATATATATAGCCAAACTCCAATACACACACATCATTATTACACCACTTAACTCTTTAGAGATAATTCTTCATATAGCAATATATCACAATAACCAATCAACATAATAAAATGAATCTACCTTCAATTCCGTAAATTGTAATCAAACCTTTAGCTCAAGCATATTCCAAAACCCCAATTTTTACAGTTGCATAAAAAAATAAAATCATCAAGGCTACAATCCAGTTAACCAATTTAATGACAATGAAAATAAAGATCATGAAGATACCTTGGGTATAAGAATTGGAATTCTATTCAAATCATCCATAGTGATATTTCTCCCTTTGACATCCATAACCTCAATCACAAAGCTGAGAAGAATAAGAACAATGAGATTTATATTAGAATCAATTATAATGTCAAACGATAAGCAACATAAATTTAAAATTTAAAACCTTTACTTTCTTCCTAATTTCCATGTCTATTCTTTGTTCCATGGATTGCAAGGAGTCTAGAACCAAAATGCATTGAATCCTACTTGTAAATTCTTCATGAAAATTGCATAAAATAATCAACCTCCAGTGCGACCTACTCATAAACATTGAATATGAGTCATTCATTTTCATTAGATAACTCAATTTTCAATATTGAATTTTCAGGAATCAAATCTTTAGCAAAAAAAAAACTAACTTACCACATAACTATAGGTATAAACATATATTTCTTGCAAAATATATCCTTTTTCCTACAACATTGTAAAACCTGATCCTTGTTACCACTTGTATAAATATTGAACCATAGTGAGTCTAAATACTCAAACCATGATATCTTTTCCTCTGAAATTTTTTTTTCAAAATAACCTTACAAATGTTGAATTGAGGGTTTAGCATTCAATCGAAATGTTCTTCACACTTCATTACTGAAAAAATAAATAAATAAATAAACTTACTCTAAAAATTCCTCAATTTTTTTTTTTTTTTTTGATAGAAGCATTCCATTGTCATCTTCAAGTATTGCAAAAGAAATACCACCTTTCCCCTTCCCCTTCTTCAGAGCACCACTGCGAGTGTTTCCAACCATTGTAAGCCTTCGAATTTCTTCAAAAAATCCAACCTTTCCAAGAATACTACTCTTCCATTGTTCTTCTTAATTCCTTTGCCTTCCTTCATTTCCCACTTTCATTTCCTTCTTTCTTACTGAAACCGAAAGTATACGTTATACTTTCTCTTCTTTCTTTCTTTCTTTTTTATATTTAAAATGTGAAAGGACAAAAATGTCCTTGGTATTTTTTTTAAATTGGGGGTTAACGGCAGTGGGTTAACAAAATTTGTTAACAGAAAGATCAATTTGGCACGATTAAGATAGTTTGAGAACCAATTTAATTTAAAAAATAGAATACGGACCAATTTCACCACATGTGATTAATAGTTTGGGGAACTATTTATGCCAATTTACCTTCTAAGTTATTATTCCACTTAACAGTTGGATTCCAATTTATCTTTAAATAAAACGGTAAAACTATCTCTAAATTCACTTCAATAATTAAGTAAATCAAACATTAATCATTGTAATCTTACCGTCTACAAATTTAAATATTCTTTCTCTTCAATACTTAAGTTTTTTTTTTTTTTTTTTTTAGTTAAATTTGTTTTGAAAAAATAAAATAAAATTTATTCTTTTGAGAATAAAAGTGATAAATACATTTGGATAAGATTTTATTTTATGAAAAATAAATGATACAATATTAGATCGTTGATAAAATAATTAGTACGATTATGATATAATTATAGAAAATAACATTACAAAATGTATATGAAATGCAACTAAGCCTTAATTATTTATAATAAAATCGCAATTAGATAGTATGACAACTAGAATATAACATTTGTATATTTATAAGCACAAAATATTACATTCTTCTATGTTACGATTTAGGTACGTGATGCAAATAATTGAACTTCTAGGAAGATTCATCCAAAAAGTTTTGATTAAGTCTTGGCTCTCTTTCCTACTAAAAAAAGTCCAAAAGGTGAAAGATTTCTAGGGGCTCATATAATACTTAAGTCAGCAAAAGATAAAAGAGTCAAAACAAAAAGTTAAAGTCTAAGGGATCAAAGTCAACATACATTTTTTTTTAACAAAAGTATATCAAGCTAGGTAAACAGTACAAAAAGTTTCAATATAGGATAATTTTATTTATCATGTAAAATTACTATAATACCTTTATCAAAGAATGGGTTTAGATATTACGCAAGTCTAACTCTAAATATGGGTTATCAATATAAGTACACAACCTCATGAAGGGACTATAAATTTGATAGGTATTATAGTTAATTATTTGACACATGTTCTCATTGTGCCTAAAAGAATAATATGAATTAATAATAAGTATTACTTATCTTATATTTCATAAAAAATCATTAAATATTCTAAATCAATGTGAGATTAACTCTTAGAATTATGAAATGAATAAATTTAAATTTGTGTAAGATAGTATAGTTTATATGAAATGATATCGTAGTATAACAAAATTAATAATGATATGATTCTTTATTATTATTTTTTACTTTAAGGAAAAAAGGAAAAAAAAAACAATTATATGTCAACATAGGCTGCCCCAATCCAAGAGAAATTTTATATTGACACTGATCATTATGAAACCATTGTCGAGTTATATATCTTTTCCATTTTGTTTCATTTATGTTATTTTCATTAGTGAGAGAAGAAAAAAAAAAAAAAAAATTCCATTTTTTGAATTTTTTTTTTTTTTTGATATCCAGGTATCCCAGCTTAACCAGACTACATCTTGGATCCCTAGCCACTGGTCCCTCAGCAACTAGAGGAGGTAAATCGCGGGATATGTCCGAGGTGGCTCCCAGGTTCCTGCACCACTTATACTTTTCTTCCAATAAGTGTTGTGTGTGCCTGCGTGTATATATGTATAGAGACCTTAACCTCCTCTATAATTTCTGCTTCTTCTTTTTTTCTTTCTTTTGTAAGTTATAAGATTTTTTTTTTTTTTTAATATGACTTAAATGTATAATTTTTTGTAATTATAAGTAAAACTGTTACTATTAAAATAATCGTAATTTGTCTTTTAGTTGTACGTTAAGAAATGAATGTTGATTAATATGGCAGGGTAGTAGAAAAGGCATTAATAATTGTAATAACTGATCATCTGCAGCAAGGTTCATGTGGAGGGGTCCTAGACTGTACAATTGGAGACAACGATAAGTAAAGATTTAATTATAGTAGTAGTCCTCAGAAAACGATTCGAGTCATGAGTACTTGTGACAATATTTTTCTTTAATTTATTTGTTAAAACTCTTTACTTTTCGACCCTTAAAAAAAGAAAAAAAAAGAAAAAAAAAAACAAAATTAACCTATTCTTTTATTAAAGAAAAAATAAAATATTTTTACTTTTCCAATTTTTTTTTTAAAAAAAATTAATTAAAGAATATTAATTAAAAAATATCGAGTAAGAGGGTTTTTAGACTTGTATATATATATATATATATATTACTCTAATTTCGTACCATTATAAATAATGAATTTTTTTTTCGTGATTTAATATATTCTTATCAATTAAACCGAAATGTGAATAAAGAAACTAAAATAAACCCACAGAGTGAGACCCTCCATATGCTGTGGAGTGAGTATTCGAGTTTTAAAATAATTATTATTATTACAACAACTATTTAGAAAATAATTATAATTTTTTAAAAAAATTTTTTAATGTCAACAAAATTTATTTTATCGATTTAATTAAAAATAAATGGTCAAAATTTGAATTTTTATAATTTATATTTAAATTTCAGTCTTAATTAATCATTTTATTTACTTAAAAATATCTATGAATATATTGAAAATGTTGTACTTTTCGACAAATTTATGAAAGGTAAGACTCGAGTCTTTTATTTTTCAACATGTAAAAATTTATATGGTAAATGCCATTAATAGCTTCTATTAAGGGTTTTAGACAAACCCGGTATATCTGTTCATTTCCCTATTTCTACTTTTGTTGTAGACACTTCTATTTTGCTTTAATTTGAAATATTGATTTTCCTTTTTTGTTTTTTTGATTTTTTTTTTCCAAAGAATTGTTTTTTTTTTTTTTTTTTTTTTTGTCGTAGAATGATTTCTACTTAAAAAGAACATGCAGACAATTTAGGTTTCTTTCGCAGGTTATCCGAAACCGTTTAATTATATATTGTAATGATTTGTCTTAATATTAAACATTGGAGAGAAAGTCATTCGCTTGAAACAAATGGGTATTATACCATATCACAAGTTCGACACTTATAATAAAAGTTGTGTAAAGTTTGAATGAGATCTTTTTTATGAGTAAGAGTTAGACTCAATCAGTAGGTGCAAGCAAAAGTTGAATTCAAATTTTGACTTCACTCGACACTTACACTAAAGTTATGAAAAAAAGTTGTGTAAGAGCTAGTGTAAGGTCTTTTTCTGAGTAAGAGTTAGATTCGACCTCTTGGTGCAACTCAAGTTAAATTTGATTTATGACCTCGCTTGATACTTACACTAAAAGCTATGTAAAAGTTAGAGTGCATGAGGTCTTTTTCTGAGCAAAAGTTAAATTAATTTTGTGGATGTAACCTAAGTCCATTCCAAATTGGTCGAAACAATGACTTCATATGCCGAATATAAGATATATTTATATATACATATATTCTCTATTTTTTTTCAATCATTTTGTAATTGAGATTTTGATCAGATTCGTGAGATCCTTGACACAATAATTTTTAAAATAATACCTTGATAATTTTTAAGTTAAATTCCGTGTTCTTGTGATGAATCATATAAAAGAAAAGAAAAAAAAAAATTATATATACGTATATAAATATATAATTTTTACAAACTAATTAATTAATTAATTAATTAAATTTTCAAGAAACCTAAACAACAATATGAGGAAAACATTGAATACTCTTGAAAAGGGACAAAAAAAAAAAAAAAAAATAGGAACTTGATAGCTTAAGAGTGTAAATTTGTCCATAAAGGATATATATATCTCTTCTTTCCATCTTGTATTTGTCTTTGTCGGGATGAGTTGTACCCAAATTGCTTGAGGCCATAAAAGCCATGTGAGTGGGTCAACCTTGAAATTAAGTTTGAGAAAGAGGTAGTAAAACTGACCCTTCTTTTTATATAAATAGTATGAATATGTTACATAAAATTCTTAATTTAATAATTAAAATTATCACTATAAATTAAGTTGGATAACTAAATATATTCAAAATATATATTAATTATCATCATTAAATAATGACATTTGTGAAGAATCAAAATCTCTTCATGACAAGGGTTAGTATTTTGCAGATGACGTAGAGTGTCGAAGTAGATAAAAGGATGAGTCACTTTGCTCGCTCAAGGATACGTTACTATTGAAATGTAATTCTCCCCACTTTAAAAGTTGGATATTAGAGACATCTACATTGATACAGTCTCCGTTTTCTATTCTTTTACGACGAAGTAATCCACATACATTTAATAGTGAAAGCACTGTCAGATGCAAGTATATTTAATACTCCTATAAAAAGTCTCGACAAAGGTACTTCTATAGAGAGCATAACCTACAATAGGATCAGAACAATGAATCTATACTTGGCATCACTCCTACAAGATAACACATTCAGATACACACTCCTTATCTCATATAAGTAAGGATGGATAGTCAATCCCCAAACATGAAAGTGAAAGCATACACTAGAGCACAAGCACATTTCTGAGCATTCCTAGATTCCTTAGATTTCACTTGTTCTCCATCTCAAGAAATAACGAGATCATATATGCTTATTTTCCCTTTTATTCTAAATCTTTCGTTGATTTTTTATTATGGAGGGTCTTGAAAGAGATAAATTTTTGTCTAGGTATATTATCTTTTTCATCTAGAGATTATAGTGTCATTCTTATTATCCATAGAGATCGTCCAACTCATCCCTAATATCTATGTATCTTATGCTCAGTTCTTTACTACCTTAATTTGATAAAAAATCCTAGCAATTGCCCGCTCATAAAGTAAAGTAGGAAAAATTACAACCATATATCATTATCAGGCCAGTAAGGTTGTGGACCGACGAAACAAATTTCAGATAAGGAGGTTTGGTATTAATGTGTGTATACATACATATATATATATATATATATATA
>JAXGGT010000169.1:13728589-13749963 GCA_035583425.1 Marsdenia floribunda | reverse complement strand
TTGTTATATAAATCATTTTTGTCACTTTCTTTACAATATTCGTTGTTTAGACAAGACAATTTTGTGAAGAAAAAAAAACAAATGTATTTATCTATTATATATTTGAGACTTAGTAAATTAAAAAAAAAAAAAAGAAAAGAAAATGAATTAATTGCACCAATAATTGAAATACCAGAGACCAAATTCATCAATTTTTCTTAATTTCTATGTTTTTGGTGTACTTGATTCCTTATTTTTTTTAGTAGATTTTAATGTATAATGAACATTTATATTTAGAGTTAAATTTATTATTTGACCTATCAAATAAGTGACTAAATACACTTATTTCTAAAAATATTGGGAGTATAGTAAATAAAAAAGAAAAAAAAAAAAAAAAAAAAAACAATTTCAATAAATGTATGCGTCATACAGTTAATTTCTTTGGCATGTTATCCCTTTCTATAATTTACCATCACATTTGAGCCTATCTTTCATCAGTTTATAACCTTTTCCAGGGGAGAACAAATGTCAAGTAGTTGGGGAGAAACAAGATGCTTCAATTAATCAGGAGACCCACATTTATCAGACTGCAATCCAACTGTATCACTTTGGGTTTTCTTTTTCACTGATCTTCTTGGGAAGGGGGGAGAAAAACCAGGATTCAAGAGGTTTGATTTCTTAGGAAGGAAGAGAGTAAAACCCTTAAGCATCATATTCAGGGCTAAACTTTTGAGTCTCTAAAACCCTTAACTAAATTTGCGTTAAACAAAAAGGAATTTTAGAAATGTGAGGTGCCATGGTGGTTGCAGACAAGCAAGGAAAATAGCATATTTAAAAACAATGGTCCAACATGAGTTTTTATTCCCAGCATGCAAGCTATATAGCTTGTAATTACAGTACTACTGCTCAACTTATATAAAAGCAAGACTACATCCTTTTTACTTTTGTGTTGAATGAAAATCCAGTATCACTCAAAGAAAAGAGGTGTATAACCTTTCCTCTGAAACATACAATGAAAAGCAACTAGATTTTCATTGTGTCTTGCATTTGATGTGCATCAGAAATCATCTCACTAGGTGTACAACAAAGCACCAGTAAAGAGATAAAATCACGGAAGTTTGCTTCTAATCCTGTGGAACCATTTGCTGCAGTGTTGTTAAGGATGCAAGGTGAACCTAGGTGCTATGACCCTTAGATCACCCAAGGCATAAGAACCCTTATATTGCTCAAGGTGCAAAAAGGAAAAACACATGCCCAAGTGAAGTTAGGTATGAATCCGTACACAAAAAAGAACTATGTGAAATATAATAAGATTAAACTTTAATTTAAGATATAATCACTTTAATTACCTCAAAAATCATTTAAAACCAATCAGTCTAATGCTCATATAGTCTAATGTATCTCTACATTAGATGTTTTATCCAATGCAAGGACAGAATATTTCCTTCATTCCAGAGGATTTCAGTTGATACTATTTATTTATTAATTGCTAGCTTAAAGAAACCTAGTAAATCGTAATTCTATGTTCACTTGGATTCTGTTTGCACTGGTAATTATTGACTATTAAAACTCCACAACAGTGATTTAAATGACTTTTGACTTTTAAACATAATTTTTTTTCCGAAAAATGGAAATCCAACAGATGCTTCACACATGCACCTTCTTTACGCCTTCTGTATCATGAAAAAAAAGTCACGCTTCATTTAATGTGCTTCTCCTTACAGGTCAGAAGTACTTTTCTCATTTTGGGTTGACTTAATAACACCAATTTGGTGGATACAGAAATGTACACCAAAGAAAACAAACAAAGAGATATGATGAGAGCATGAAATTTGTCAGAGAGAAATTACCTGATCCATGAAGAGTAAGGAATGCCAAAACTGTAAGGGCTCAAACTCTACCCATTCAAATAAATCTCTGCAAATGGAAAATATGAGACGAAAAAAATATAAGGAAAGATCTGTTGACGTTTCAAGAAATTTCTGGATTCTGAACAGGGACAAAGAAAACAAACCTTGTTTGAACAGTTTTGAGCAGACTACCACAATAAGCTCTGGCAGCTGATAGATCTGATTTCCCTGTGTCAATAATAACTTTTGAGAAGTTTGCAAAAACAATGACTGCACCCAGCTTGCGAAACTCAGCCATCAGTAGTGCAAACAGTGTTTGCATAACCTGTAAATGCAAACAAAGATGACAACCAACCAAATCAATTCATAACTGTTCAATGTGCTGAATGAATTAGCATCTTTTATAACGAAATTATTTGATGAGCATGCATTTTGCTAAGCATGTGACACTATGTTTCTTGAGATTTATGATATACTCATATAGATTGATTCGCACATCTGGCAATGACAAAAAAGGATATTTCAAGGTAACAGTAGGTATTTAAATTCTTTACTATATAGCATTTTTCAGTTTCTTTCAATGTGGAATGAAGCATTACAACTACCCATTAAGGCCTTAGCTTTTCACTATAAGCTCAATCCATTAAGTCAAGAGCTCAAGAGCAACTAGGTTTTCCACACTTCTAGTGAATATTCCCTCTATTTCAAAATCGTTTGCACACACGTTAAGCATAATTAAACAATAAAGTTTATGTAATTTTTCATAAATAATCTTCTCTCTCCAAATTAGCTCTTATCTCTTTCCCCTATGTCTCCCCCTTACATTAAGTTTATAAATAAGGGTAAGTAGGAAAAGATCAATCATTGATGTTAAAAAGTGTAAAAGGCTATTTTGATACAGTAAAAAAAAAAAATGACCAAATGACCATCTATTCTTAAACAAAGGGAACACCAACTAATGCGCAACTCAATGGATTTGTAATGCAAGTGTGATCAACTAGTTGAAAACCATCCTCGCTATGACAAAAAACAGACAACCTAAGTTAAGAATGGGTAACAATTATATTCATTCTTGCCCATTTTCATTGTGTGTAAGGGGCATCACATTCACCCTCCCCACTACCTATGGCCCTATTGTCCTCATTTCTCATTAGGGTACCAACCCATTAACCCAAACCCAGCAACCAAGGTCAACTAGGCACTATCAGACCTTTTTAGCTGGCTACCAGCTACAAACTATTAAAAGTCAAAGCTGCAAACTCATAATGTGGGTAAATGCCTACCAACACCCAGTCTTGGAGATCATCTGGCAATGTCATCAAAGTTGACAATAGATGCTTAGAATTATTCTTACCCCAAAATCATTTATTCTTGCCCATTTTCAATGTGGGATAAGGGGATCACGTCAACAAAACAATTAATTTAATGAAATGACCAACTATATGAAATTCAGATGCAGGGGCAGGGAGAAATAAGAAAATCAAACAGAAACTTGACAGATGACATTTTGTTGCAATGCATCTCTTCCATTCTTTGGCAATCAAAAGATTACCTTATGCAGCATATGATAAAGAGCGGGATCATGCAATTTAGACTTTGGGCTGCAAAATACAGGGAAAAACTACAAATTAGGGTGGACTGGAAAACCATAAAGAAGAAATAAAAGAATTTATTTGAAACAAGTAAACATACGACCTGCAGTGCCACCGATACAAATTTTGCAGTATTGCATCAGCAAATACATTTCCAGATGTAATTGCATCAGTGAGGCATCTCTGGATCAACTGTTTGAGCACTCGAAATGCAAGTTCACATGAAGTCCCCTCATCTGAGCCATAATGCTCATATGAAGAACGTATCCCAGAACATGTATCTTGATCCAGTCCGAAAACAGTGCCACCTTTTATCTCATTTATTTGGTTACTTTTTAGAAGAGCATTAACAGCCAGGTGATGAATCTGCAGAAACAATTGTCGAAAGAAATATAAAAGATCTACTAAAAGCAAGCAGTAGAACTCAGAGGATGAAATCGATAAAGTTTTAACCTTAAGCTCCACAGTTACTTTTCTATATGCTCCAGGATAATTCAGGATAGGTTGATTGACCTTTCAAAACACAATATTGATTAGCTGATGAAAACCCTGCCAGATGAAACTTTTGCCAGACTCCAAGAATATGAAAAGAACTGGGAGGCAATTAATTGAAAATGGGTTGTGAAAAAGCCTCCCCTCACGCCCTCTCCAAGGAAAAGGGAAACAAAAATAAATCAAAAGAATAAAATGAAAAGTTCTGGGAACTGACTTCGTCTATGAAACTTGATAGTTCTTCCTTTGTGCCTCCTAGGTCTGGAATCCCGTTATCAGAAATCCAAAGAACCTACAAAGATCAGCAGAATTCAACTTATAGCCTTGACTTCATACTTAAATGGAAGACAAGTTTAAGGGAACACATGATTAATGGTGCATAGTTCAGCACATTACTCAAGAATGCTAAACAGTTGAAAAAACCACCAAAAACTCTTGAGTGAATCTTGTCTGTCCCCAACATCAGATGATAAATCAGAAACATATTAAATTGCTTACACATAGATGCAAATATGTTGACAAATGCCTAAATCAAATACTAAACCTGTTGCTGATCACGTAATGCTCTGGAGAAAAATATATCTGTTGTATGCGAGAGCCAATCAACCTCAAAATTCCCAACTGGAACCTGCTCCAGGTAGAACAATAACATGTAAATACATCTCCACCTCCAAAATATAAGCTGATACAGAAGATATAAATAACTTTACATGGGCATATCGTGAGAGAGCAATTCTTTCGCTCAACCACTGGGGTGATGCAGCACACCGATGCATACCAATTTTTGCAGCAACAATTTGCCAGCCAAGAGCCTGTTAAAGGAAAAAAGCAATGTGAAATTAAAGCAATGACAACTACTGAAGCAACAAATTTGAAATTGAATTACCTGATACTGACTATCACGAGCATTCGACGGGATACTCAGGCAAGGAAAATCATTCAGTGCTCGTATACGAGACTTCAGGGAATTTGAATCTGGGCACTCAGTGATAGCCATTACAGGCCCAGGATGCCCAGATCTGTCATTTTTTGTACAAACGAGAATTAGACAAACTCAAGGATATGCAGGAAATGATACTACAACGTTACAAAAGAATCATTAACATTTCAAGTTACTCACAAGACTTTGCAAATGGCTATAATATTAGAAAGAGAAGAATAGTGCAGATATATAAGAAAGAAGAAAACCTGTATTCATCTATTGTTCTTTGAATGTTCCATTCAGCATCTTTGACATGTCCAACATACTCTATCTGAATAAATGCAGACATCATAAAGTGGTGATAGGTAAAGGAAAAATGCATAAAGACATGGTGAAACAAGAAGGATCACCTTGAAACTAATTTCTTCTCTTGAAATAGGAACTTGAATAGACAATGCTTGGCAAGCTTCACGAAATAGTCGTTCAAGCACTTGCACTGATAATTCCTTATTCTGGAAAGGATTCACCACCACCACAAAGATTGTTTTCGATGAAGGAAAATATCCCACATATATTGCTCTTGCCTCAGAAATACTGAAAATGGTAAAGGAACACAGAAGGTTAGGAAAAGAAAAAAATATATATTTTAAGTGCATACTCCAATATTTTCAGCGGAAAGGAAACATGTCACAAATCATGGAATCTTAACCAACTATCAGAGAGCACATTGCAGAGTTCAAAAATGGGGAAGTTAAAAGTTGGTTTACAAATTTTTAATCCCTATGGTACATGAGTGGAGAGGGGTATTGAGTAGAGACCTATACTACCAGAATTCTGAGAACTTTTGTCATGCAATTCATTAAAGAAATAAGAAGTAAAAAATAAATTAAAATCCCAAAGATAACCCTTCCTTTCAAATAGACCATATTGCTTTTATATTGCATCAGACTATTGTCGCTATATAAGTGTATCAGCAATGCATTAGGCATCATGCACATGTTGACCACTAGCAAACGTTGTATCTTTTAAACTCTTGACTCATGTTTAGGCCACACCACCTTGACCAATGCGAAGATCATACTAAAGCAAATATAAGTTATTATTTGGAAATTTACCTGTGATACAAGTAGAAGAAAGAGGGTGATTTTTCCAGATAGGGGCATTCTGCTGTTGTCTTCATATGTAAATCACCTACACTCCAGCCATCTTCAGGATTACCTTTTTTAGCTGTTTTATCCACTTTACAAACACATCCAAGTTGAAGGATAGCATTAAACATCAATGGGACCTTTGTTTCATATATTCCCTGATCAAAACATTCATATAGCTTAAGATTTTGAAGGTACAAATCATTAACCATGTACCAAGAGTACTGATATTAAAATTGATTAAACATAAAAACATACGCAGGGTTCAAAATGCATCAAATAATAATAAGATTTGCAGGATTTAGCCTGAATAGTGCGTGTTGGATTACAACTATTTTTGAAAAATAAAAATAAAAATCACTTCTTTGAGACAAAACTTCATTCAAAATAAATGTTGTCTGTAACATTTTTGAAAATGAATTTTATGTTGGAAAAAGTGGGATTAAATATATAGGTTTTTTAGGGTGTAATGATTATTTGTGTAAGAGAATGTTTTTTAAGTATATAATATTATTTTATTAATAATATAAATATTATTGATACCTTAGTAGGGCCCAAAATATTGAGGTGGCAACTCTAGTGTCTAATGTTAAGGACAAACTCTAATTCAAAAAAAAAAAAAAAAATGATGTCCAAATATGTAGGGTTATTGGGAAACAAAAAAAAATAAAAATTCCTCACTCAATTTGAATTGAGTGGTAATGCAAAGACAACCTACATAACTTATTTCTTATTTAAAACCAAAAGTAAATTTTTACAATTTTTTTGCGAAAAAATGTATTTAAATTTTGGTAAGAAATAAAAAATAGATGTACTATTTTCAATTTGAAATTTGTATAGTTAAATATTATTAATATTATTAACGAACTTGAAAATTTACTTTTTAAGGTAAAATTGTTGGTCAAAATTTAAAATATATATATACATTTATATTTCTGTAAAAAATAATAATTGTCCAGATGAACCCTTTAATTTTAGATTTCTGGAATGGAAAAGTGTACCCAAGAAACTAGTTTTCTTTAGGTACTAATAACTAATAAATAAATTGTTTCAAAGCTTTTTCACCACTCAATAGTCAGTATTACACAGAAATAACTTCATTAGAAAGTAAAAAATGAAGCATGCATACAATTTCTGACCTCAACTTCAGGATCTGCAAGGTGAACTGCAAGCTTCCTGCTTTCTGTCCTAAACTGATCTTCCTCAATTTCAACCTGCATAGATATTGAATAAGCTAAGGCACATTTAAAATTCTGCGCTTGGACATAACCATTTAGCCAAAATTGTGTACCTCAATTAGGTTGCTATGTTGTCCGTGGGGAATAATTTTGTTGACTGTCTTTCCAGGAAAATCCTCTGTAACAGAAGCCTTATATTTAAGGTAAAACACTCTAGGGACCGTAATAGGAATCTTATGCATGAATCCATCTGCAACTATCCAAGCAAAAAGTTGCCCATGCTGTGAACTTGGCACAAGCTGAATTATCTGAGAACAATGATAGGATTAAGAACTAAAATAGTGGGCCCCAAAAAATACAAGTACATGGAACTGTGACTTTGAATCACCTGCCAATGACTGCTTGTGAGTGCTGATTGCTGCTTCTGAAATAAAGAATTGAGCCCCATCCGACCTTGAGACTTTCCATGCTTGACCCTTTTACAAGGCATCTCAGGAACACCATTAACCAAATTTGTACTACTCCTGGAATCATTAAATGACCACAATCGAACACCACCAAGTCAAGGTGTAGAGACCAAAAATGTATCCAGCACATAAATTAATTTTCTAAATTGGCTGTAAATGATTTCCTTGACACATGTAAAAGTCTGGTAAACCTTAACCATGCATTCTCATACGTATCAGTTTCTGCCTGGACAAGTAAAAGGATGACCAGAGAAGTGAACAATTCCTTCTTGATTAGTAAACTTTGACGCCCTTATATGTATATATAGATATGTGTGTTCGTTTTATTCATCAAATAACCATGTTCTTTTTTCCAGAAGCTATCTCAGGTCCTGGAATGAATAGGTGACAGAAAATGGCCTCTTCCTCCTAGAGGATATCAACAAGTGTACAAGAAAAAGAAAGTGGTTGCCTAAAGGACTTAGGACAACAAATGAAGTTTCAAAGACTTAACAGAGGAATGTCATCTTTAATCCACACACCTATTTTGCTGTCTCTTCTAGTCCAAAATTTTCTAGGTTGAGAAGATTGCATAATTATAAATTCACTTTGTAAAATAGGCTAAATGTAGCATTATCATATAACATATATCTTTGCAGTTACAGTTCCAAAAGAACCAAAGTAAAGGTATATATTTTTGCAAATAAAAAGCAGAGTACCTTTGCCGCTTCCTTTTCTCACGAGTCTCTTTCCATTTTCTTTTCTTTAATTCTAACCATCCTTCATAGTCTACATTCCTGTCAATGTTTTCCTTAGAAGTATCATTCTCTGGTAAAGATTCCCATACTTTACACACTCCACCACTGGAGCCACTTCTTTGTTGCAGACAGTCTATCTGATGACTTGTCTTAGATGAATGTTGCCCATTGTTAGCCTCATAACAGCGGACAATAGGTCTAGGACCACCTTGAGGAGTTTTACCAGTGGTCCTAATATCCTCCAAATCTTCAACATTATGATCATCTGTTGTTTGCGTAATATTACAAGTGTCAGGGCCCATGTCTTCACCATCATTTCTATTCCTAAAACTGAAGATATCAACCAATTTCCTCTGCCGGTATTTATCCTCCTTCTCACGAACTTTTTTATGAAGCCAATCTGGATGAATAACCCGTGGCACTGGATTAGAAACCTGAATGGCAAGTTGTCAGCAAAAGTTAACTGGAAAAGGTAATAAGTAAAACAAAATTATAAATGATTCACCTTTTGCATTGCAGCAGGAATGGTAACAATTTTCTGAATTGCCGAACAAAGCCTTTGCTTATAATAGGACCAATCAACAATGGAACGAATTCCAATTTCTGATGATATTTTGCACCACTTCTTTACATAAAATTTCATGATTTCTGTGGGGGAAAAATAAAAACTCAATCACTAGTATGATCAAATGAACAATGAAATATAAACTAAAAGCATAGAAAATGTACCAGCTTCAGTTTCAAATATAGCAACTGGTATGGCACGTTCACTTACAGGGGTTCCCTGTCCAAAACAAGAGCCAACAACCATAAAGTCCCAAACTTCTTTTCCATAAAAGATGAAAGAAAAACCCCAACCATAAGAAACAGCCCAAAATTATGAGGTAATAGTAACATCTCAAAATAGTACAAGATAACAATTCTAAAAAATGTATAAAAAAGTTAAAATGGAGCTTAACCAATCAGCATGTGAAAGGAACATCTTGAATTCATTTTAAGAATTGTGCTTTTGTTTCGTAGATTGTAACTTAATTTTCATATTCTCCCATGATGTTGCAGAATCAGCATCTAAAACAAGCAATATTTCAACATATGGAATGTCATCAACCATTTAGCTTAATCAACAACAAAAATAACTCTTATAAATAGACAAAATTCTGAACTCCAGAATCATTTCCATTTTCACCAGCTGACATGGATACGTGCATACCCTTGGTTCACATGCAACAATATACTGGCAAAGTAATCCCTTGTCTTTGACCATTGCATCCCCTAGAAAATCAGCTAAGCGTTTTGCTGTAGTTACTGCACATGACTTTTGTTCACCATAGTCTACTAAGGACTTGCTCATTGTGCTTGATTCTGATATGTAATCGAGTAATTCACTGTCCGCAATGTCTTTCCCTTGATTCTGGAAAATTAAAATTCGTCATGAAGCATCGCACAAATGTCGAACCTAACTTGGCCTTAAAGAAATAAGGAAAAATTTAAGTAAAGCTCAACATACATCAAGAAGATCAAGCCAACGGTTTGCCACAGAAGCAACTGCCTGATAGCATTCTTCCAGTGTTGACCCATGAAGAAACTTATCGAAAAGCTCAGCCTACAAAGTTTTTATTATTTCATCAAAAACATACAATGATATGAAGTAGTAATTCAATATCACAAAAAACTCAACAAGTTCATTTTGCACTCAGAAATAAACAAATAAAGACTGGAAAAGGTAATGGATCTACTAAACCTTTGGTAACAGTTATATCATCTAAGCGATATACAAATGTCCACACCAATAAATAGATTGAAGCAACATTTTACTTGGATGGACAAATCAAGCATATGTTTGTCATTCAAGATTCAGAAAGATATCCTGATCAACCAGATACTCATCATCAAAATGTTTTTCTACTAAGTGGTGAAAGGAGTGCAAGACCCATCTAAAGAGGTGCTCTATGTAGGTAGGACTTAAATAAATCTTAGTTTGATACTTTGATTACTATTGGCAACCAATCCTAGACAGGATACAATTATTTTGCAATCTAACATGTGGATGGATATATTTCAGTTCTTCTTGTCCCAGAGTCCTAATGAAAATAACTACAACCCAAAAAACAAAAAGTTGTGCCCAAGCACTAATGAATTTGGGAGATTACCTGGAAAACTTTAATGAGCTTTAGCTCACCTCGCCGCTTGATCTCAAAACCTTTCAGCTCAGCAAGGGTTCCATCATCATTAAAAACTGCATAACGCTTTTTAATCAAGATTCCTTCTTCCTTGGAAGCAGGGAGAATCATGGCCTACATGAAAGAATCTATAAACAAGTAATTCTGACTAATTAAAATAAGCAAAAATAATGAATGAGTATTTATTGGAATATCCTAATAGTTTGAGGATGAAATCCAGCCACATACCTTATAGGGTCCATCCACTTCAAACTCAATTGAGCATTCACTATGTGTTGTGTAAGTCTTACTGATAGGATCTTTCAAAGTCTGCAAGAATTATAGTTGGAAAACAATCATTTATATGCATGAATAATTACATTAGAAAACAAAAAGCAAGTTCTTCAAATGATTCATTTTACAGTATGGAAAGACATCAATAAAGATCATTGTTAAAATTACTACCTGCTCTAAAAGCTGAAGCCCATATAGAGAGGTTGGATTTAATCATTTAACAAGCATCCAATAAAGAATTTAAATGGTATGTGTTGAGCTAACAATCAAAAGAAAAAGAGAAAGCAATAGTTTACTTGCTAACCTGGTATTGTTCGTTTGTGTTGTTTCTAGCAACGTCAACATTAAGCATAACACAAGGATATGAGATCATCAGCTTCTTGCTCGAGTCCCTGAAATGAGTGTTTCATAAAGAATTATCAGTTCCTTTCCCAACAATATATAATGCAAGAAGCTATTATATCCAGAATAAGCCAATTACAGAAGAATGAAAAGTGTCAAACTAAAATTATATGGAAATTAACCAAAAGCATACTTGATTTTGAATGTGAAGTTCTCAGGGAATGATCCCGGCAATGCACACCAGATACCATCGGTGTCTAGTTCAAGTGGTCTTCCAATTTTTTCAATTAACAACCTAGCATTCTGAATAATTTTTGCTCCTGTATATGTAACAACTCCAGCCATTTCCATTGAGTACCACCGAGCACCCCTGCAAAGATTAACTGAGGTCGTAAGTATCTAGAAGCAACATTTTCATCCAGGAAGCCAGCGTGTAAAGTGAAATTAGATTTAAGGATAAGTTACATACTTGCGCATGACATATCCATAGAAGGAGTTCAGAATACACTTATGAGCCAGTTGCAATGAATCATAGAGAACTACCATATCCTATGTAAACCAGTAAGAAGAGAGAGAGAATTAGCCGTGGTTGATATCCATTATATACTAACTCAAGTAATGGATGAGAGAGCAATTGAGATACTTGTGCTTCCTGGATCTTTATAGGATTTCCACTAGCCTTTGCCTCAGACAACTTCCCTTTCCAGACCTTATTAAGCCCTTTATATTCATATCTTCTATCTCGAAAACTACAAAAAATTGGAGAAATTTGATTAGCCATATGACACCCTAGCATGGCACTTCCCAAATCTTGACACGCAAATAAAATGTGCCATTGAGTTAAACTGTCAAATAAAATATGTAGAAGAAATATTCACATACTTGAACAAAATCATACCTGCGCACGGTGTCAACATAAAAGGAGTTTTCCCGCATGCAGATCCCTGCTTCTCGAACCTCAGTAACTGGTTTATTCAGTACTCTTTTGTATGCCTGCAGAAGAAAAGTAAATTTGCATTGGTCATGGATATGCCAACTAGGAAGTGGCACAGGAGGAAAAACAACATATACCTTTTGGCAGTATTTCTTCAGACGCTCTTTCAGTTTTACTTGTTGCTCCACTTTAGGCAATTCAAGGAAAGTTTTTGACAATTTCCCATCTACACTTGCAACAAACTCTGACTCAAGTTGCCTCTTTAAGTAATGGTAATCGCTGATATTTTAGGTTGATGACCAAAGAGAAAAAGAAAAGAAAAAACTATGAAAAGCACTGTCTTGTATAATTAGACAGAATATAAGAGTATATAAGAAGGGTATAAAAGTAAACCTTCTCTTTGCCATGTAAGCCTCACCCCTCCAAACCCATTCAAGCTTTCTAAGACAATTTTTCCCTGGACGGTTGAAGTCACAAGCAGTGCATATTTCATCTGAAACAATTGATGGTGGCTGGAATCAAGAAAACAATAACTTTATCAAAAGCATGCCTTCATATATAAAAAGGTCAACTCTGAAGTCATTACCTAGTAATGAACTAGTAATAACATCAGCTTAATAAAGAGAGCAACTCCTAATAAGCTTATTACATCCTAAAAAGCAAACTAAGCACAAAGCAAAGATCACAATGATAAACTTTTATACATAAAGTGGCAATTACATTTTTGTTTTAAAATTACTGAGAGAGGATCAAATTTCCTCCACACTAATTACAATTCTCTTCATTATTTATGAAGCATGAAAACTGTTTGGAAAGTTACATGCTCAGTTGAAAATGGCAAATAAAACTCACAGATAAATGCATGAAATGATGGAAGCTTCATAAATATACCTGAAGTCGGTTTGTCAATATAATGTTGGGATACATTGCAGCCACATCAAGATGGTAAATAAGAGGACATTCTTCACGTACAGGTGCATTCTTCAACCTCACAAGCTATTTATCAGGAAAAAATATATATTATATTCTGGATGCAAATTAAAGCTCATTATCTAAAGAAAATTCTCCATTTCTAATTGAATTGATCAGTGAAGAAAACTAAATTACATGTAATTTCATGTAAGAATAAACGAAGTAATAATTAGTCATATTCGGTGCATATCGCTTGCCAAGATATTTACCTTCAAATCTAAGGAAATAAGCAAAGTGAAATATCAAAATAAATGTCCTTCCATTTGCAAGAACAAAAAAATAATACATCATGGCATTCAGGAAGGGAAAATAAAAGAGAAAGATGAAATAAGAAATTTTAGTTGAAAAAGAAATAATAACAATAATAATTTGAAATAAAGGGTTACACTATTCAGTTTCTTATGCAAGCAGAAGATTTCTAACCTTTTCCAGAATGGTGGATTTCACTTCACCATAGTTTGTGACAGATTCCAGGTCCATCTTTCCCTCTACTTGAATAGCGTATTGCAAATCACGATCAAGATTGTCAATTAGTTGCTGAGGATTAACAGTGGTATGTCCATTGTAAGTGATTATTATATAAAGGGGGACTGTGTCTACGGAGGGAACAAAGCAAAACATGGAAGAAGAGTAGCATGTTATAAAATTAAATTAAAGAACCCTTTCTGATTCTGTATAAAAAGATATTATTTTATGCTTCATGAATACCAAATTGAATGTCCATTTTCGTAAAACAAACAAACTTTTGAATCAAAAACAAAAGAATGGATACGAAACTATATAAATAGTAATCATCAAGAATGTTATGTCAGAATGAAGATGGTCAAATACTCTCCCTAAATCTTTGGACCAAATCAATTGAGAACTTTAATTGGACATAGTAGTATGAATCAATACTGAAATGATATAGTATGGCATGTATTGAAATGATATGGTATGGCATTAGAGCATAAGTACATCAATGCATAAATCAATAGCAAGAGCCAGCAGACTATAAAAGCAGTGATCCTGAGACAGAAAATTACAAAGTTCAAAGAGATGGATACCACAGAATACCAAGACCATAACTCAAAGAAAATATCCAATACCTTTGAAGAGAAGAGAGTTTGTTTACAGTTTTAGCAAAAAGATCTAGGTCTTTAGATAAGAAAATCTTTACCAGATTTATTTGTAAAAAAAAAAAAAAAAAAAAAAACACTATGAATCAACTTGTTTTGGTCTGAAACATCAAATAAACAAAGTCATCAAGGGGCATACTGAAGCATGCTTCTGGAAATAGATCATAAAAACAGACGACCTTCATTCAGAAAAACTTTGATAATTATCGCCATGTTACTTGTGGAAAACATTGTCATCAAGATGTATTGCAGAAAAGCAAGTCTAAATTCTGAAATTTTATCCATTTGGTCATAAAATTAGAGTTCGCAATTGAAGTAGGCAAGAGACATCTGAAATGCCTAGGAGAATTTAATTATGGTTAGTCAAAAGGTTTAGTAGATAGCCTCTTCACTGCTGCAAAGTAAGACATGAAGTAGGAAAATCTAATTCTGATTAATGTTAATGCAACAACGATTTAGATGAAAAAAGTATCTCCTTCTTATTTAATGAATAATATATGGATGAGTGCTTTTCCCATTATAGTAACAAGTGGACTCATTAATTTTCACACAGCAACTACTGAACATTGTCTGTCGTTATATTGATGTCAAAATGTCCAGCCTACACAATTAATGGAGCTGGAAAGAAAAAGTTTCTCTGATTACGTATGAAGCAAAGTATGGTAAACTAAAATCATTAATAAATTCTGCTCAAAAAAGAAAATCAAACCTGATAGCCAGAAGGATCAAGTTTAAAGCTAGTTGGCAGATCAGATCTGAAAACGCCACTTTCTAGGCATTCAACATGGCCACCAATGTATGTTTCACTCTCAAGCAGTTGATTATTGTAGAACTTCTCAGGATCAGATTGGTGTTTGTTTGGACAAATAACATTCGCCTTATAAGCCTGAAAGTGAATGAGTGTGTGTATGAGAGAGAGAGAAATAAAAAGAGTACGGTATTAGAGAGACTGCAATCATTGATATTTAGGCGTGACACTGGAAGTTTAAGCCTCGATGAGAGTTTCAAATCATCAAAAAACCCACATGCATATGTAATGTCCCTTAAAACAAAGTAAATTTAGAGAGCCAGAAAAGCAATCACCCACCTGAACCATAAGAAGCATTTCACATAGAGTCCCACTGCCTTTACGCAATACTTCATCTGGTGGCATGGGTATAATGGTTGCGAGAGAGAAGATGAAGGGGTGTACATAGGTCATATACAAGTAATAAGTAGCCACCGCATCAGAAACAGAATATGAAGCCATCATCTGAATGTTGATTTTAAAAGAGAATAACAAAAGAACATTAGTAGTTATTCATGCAAGATAAACAGACAAAGGTGTTACAGTTCACTGGCAATCCTCAAAAGTGACTGAAATCTTGATGGGCAAAACTTTGTCTCAGATTTGAGAATATGATAAGTTGCTTGTAATACATGAATTTTACCAATAAATAGATGATAGTAGCAGAGCAGTTTAAGTTTTCATGATTAAGAAATTCCTTGGCACTGTGGTGCATTCTCTGCACTTATAACTATTCATGAAGGATCTATAAGCAGAAATTAGCCCACTGATAACCAGAATATACAATTGCCCAAAATTCTCACTTCATTAAGGAAAATACCAAACATTTCAACAATGCATCAAAATTTTTCCCAATAATATACGAGACACTACCTGGGGCCTTTCCTTAGCAAATCGAACCATGTCCTCAGGATTTACCTCCAGGGGATCATAACCCAGTTTGGCCTTGGTAACAGCCTGCAAATAGTAAAAAGGAATAGCCGTATGAGTTTGCATTTTAAAGAAACGAAAAGAAAATGAATAAGAATGATGAGAATAGCACACAAGTTAGCAGAATTTCCAATTAAAAATGACACATGCTTAAAGTTGCTTCGATATTATACCTACAAATATGTATGCTACATGACAAGAAAAAAGCATTGGTCACCACCAGACTTCTCTAAATTAGTTTAGAAAGTGTTAAGAAGATAAATTTAACCCACTCTATCAACTTATGCGTTTAGAGTAGGTGGCAATAAAGTTTTCAAAGCCGGTGACCGTTTAACTTAGTTTAACATAGTATCAAAGTGGGAGGTCTGGAGTTTGAATCCCTGCTATTGCCCCCATTTTTTGATTATTGTGCACATAATGGGCCTTTGTTAAGAAAATTTGTGATCGGCCCATACGTGAGGGGGTGTGTTAAGAGAATAATTTTACCCCTCTCTATCAGCTTAAACTTTTAGAGGAAGCGGCAATTTACCTCCATGTAACAAAAAATATAAAAGGTAAAGCAAAAGAAAAGAAGAAAGAAAAAAATAAATAAAAATATCAAATCTGACTATCTCAGACAAATAAAATTAATCATTACTATGTATTAGATCATATTTAAGGACAATAGAATAGAATGGAAAAGTGTATTCAGTATTTAACTGTAATTCCAAATTAATTTGATCAGTTAAATATATAAATCCAGTGGCATATCTCCAACTTTCCAATATGAAAAAGCTAATTCAAGGTAACAACTAACAATGGAAGCATATTAGTTTTTCATTTTACAGGTTAGTGTACATTAACAAGCAAATTTAGAAGATGTAGCAAAATTTAAAAAATTTAAATGACATGCAAAGGACTTGATCTGATACAGCAGATATGTACCTTTAGGCCATGGCTTCCCTGGGGAAGATAACTGTCACGTTTGACCCATGCAAAGCAATCTAAATGACAAGCAAATTTTGCACGACATTCACCCTGATTTTTATCACACTGAAACCCAAGCTCCTACAACAAAACAAAAAAATGAAAGTCATGGTTTTCTTCATGGATCCAAACAAATGATACCCAAAGCACACATGTAGCATATGCTCTCAGAATACACATAATGATATGTGCATTTTCTATCATAAGATCAAGAAAAATGGAAGGGACAAAATATGGAAATGGCATAAAGTTCAAATTTCTGAATATGCTAGATTGACTTTGAAAATTTATGAAAAATGTTTTATTTTAAGGCCAAAAAAAAAATGCAGTGGAGACAAGTCAAGAGACGGAATTGACCAATTAAAACCAAGTTAGCCAACAGTATTCGTGACATACATCATTCATTCTTAAGCCATGATATGCTGCTCTTCTTTCAAGGAATGGCCAATCAAAGAAGTCACCGTTGTATGAAACATATATGCCAGGCTTCACCTCTTGCATATGGGTAAACCACTCTCTAAGAAGCCCCTCCTGAAATCAAAACCAATTTATCAGCATAAACCAAGGGATATAGAATACATGAAAGATTTTCTTCTCAAAAGAAGCTATAAGAATGACAGAAGCACCAAACCTCATTCTGAACATTTTTAACTTTGAAGTACCCCTCGAACTCTGGTTTTGGTGTGTACTCTAAATCCTCTATATCTTCTCCAACACACTATAAAAAGTGTAAACATCTTTCAATAGATCATCATAAAATACTGATATCTTCTCTCCAATGACAAAATTATAAAGCATCCTAGGGCCAAAATGCATGCAAACATTGATTTCCCCATTCATTATCAATAGCTAATATATTTACTTCAGGATCACATCAAAAGAAGAAAAAATAAGTTAGCTCTAGACCAACTATAAGACCATATTCTCTAATGCAAAATATAATATGTGATACGGGAAGGAAAACCTTGACTGGATTACTTGATGGGACTATTCTTCCAACCGTTGACACAGCAAAACCAGACAACAAAAAATTTGAAAACCAGCCTGAAAATTTTACATTATAAACTATGGTGTATAATCATGAACTAATTATCCTAACACTCCATCTCCCAGGAATCATAAATTCTATCACTACAAAGAATTAACACTATCACGCATAACCCATATCTGAATGAATGCAAATTTGGAAAAGTAAAATTGTGATGTTACATAAGCACCTAACAAGGCACTTCAGATGTTAGACAATTCAAATCTGGATGGATATGCAAGCACAGAACTCCTGTCATTTCCAAGTAGGAAATATTATATTACTTCATCTCTAGTTACTTCATATTCGCAGTCATACAAAGTATTCTTCAACAAACATATTTCAGAAGTAATCGAATTTTTTGAGTAAAATACAATTTGATCCCTCTTAATCTAGCTCACAGAGAAAAGCCATAACAGAACAGTTCTTTCAAGAACAGAACCAATCCTCAGCCTCTGATATATGTTTCTTGAACAATCCATTACTGGATCTGTATGTTTTCTAACACATTATATCTCACAGAATTTTAGGTCTTAGGCTGTAAGCTACTATAGTTTTCTTCATAGCACATAAGATTAAGTGGTAACTAATATGATACTTATTAAAACTTCATCTGTGTAACAGTTCTCTACATCCTTTTATATTTTGCTCCTAGGATATTCTGATTTATAAATGCTAGAAGTACCAACACTTTTTTACTTCTCAGCTCTCTTTCAAATACATTTATTGTCACTTATAATAGTATACCTTCTGTAACAAACTTATTGAGAATTTGCATCATTACAGAGACATAAACATCAAAAATTACCAAATAACAGAAATATTATAAGTTTAAATGCATGATTTGCTGAAATATAATGCATTGTTCCAATAACGCATAATGAAATTGAAATCTTAAACTATTATGTGCACCTCTCTATTAATGATTAGATAACCTTGTCCATCAACCATATAGGAAATCATCATTATTGAATCATATTCAGCATCTGGAAATTTCAACGGAAGTTTTGTTGTCTCAATATCAAAAGCACAAACATGAACTTCTGCACGTTGCAAGAGATCCATCCTTCTCTCAAGTTTAATCCCAGCACTGGATACATTAACATCATACCACTGCCCACTTCTAATATCTGATAGAATGAAATTCAGAGGTCACACAGAAGCAGCCAAAATTGCCAGAAATGGTGAAATCCAAAAACTTCTATATAAAAAATTAAAAAATAAAAAATAAAAAGTTGGAAAAGAAAATTACCATTATCAATGGCAACACGGACATGATAAGGAACGTCATACTCACGAAGATCAGTTATATAGTCTATAAAATCCTGAGGTCGCTGTTTACTGCAAGAGACATGTATACATATATATATATATATCAGAACCACTAAAATGTGGTAATCATTTGAATCCAACAAAACCAACACAAACAAATTTGTTTGATATGTATGGACGTTTGGCAAACCTCTCAAAGGAAAAGGGAATTAATTTTTGAATGAATTATCCAAAATTCTATCAAATTAAAAGTATACCTTCTTTCAGTCAACATAAAATCATCAGCTTCAATAGCATCAAACTTGGACTGATTTCTTTCAACAACATGCATTAGATCGTTCTTGATGGTCATCAATTGTTGAACAGTGTCAAAGGATATCTTTAGATAAGATTTCCGCAATCCAGACAGATGATTTTTCTGTATGGGGATTCAAGGGACAAGTAAGAATGAATTATCTAGTCTTGATACAAAGCCACATAAACAGAAATTTAAAAAAAACAAAAACTACTCATTTCATCATGACATATGCCAAAAACGAAAAGGGAACTGAATCTGGAGATTACTGGTTACCACACAAATGTTCCTTCCTCACACTATTTCTTCAAAGGATGAACTAAAAATGGACGTTAGATGAGACTGCCAAAGCCACTCTTGAAATCAACTATTACTCAGTATTGTCTGATCTAAGGTCACATTCATTTGAATCAGTTCAATCAGCCATATTCATTTTACCAATTTTGGCACCAAACCTTAGAAACCTTAAAATATTTGCCCACAGAAACAGTCTTCTGTTAGTCAAAAGGAATTGTTCTAAATCTGATAATGACAAATGTAAAAGAGAAAACTAGGGAAAATTTTCTCATTCTCTTATCAAAAGTTATAATTTAACATTTAACCAACTAATCTCATTTGAGTCCTTCTAATTATTCTGTTATACTAAACAATAGACAGATGGAATATTTTTAGCGAGTAAATTTTGTGTTGTTCGATAATCCCATGGACCAGTTATCAAATGTGATGGCATTCCAACCAGAATTACAGTAGAAACATAAAGATTCAAAGGCAGAGATCAATTCAAGTAAGACTTCGTAATTATCTCTTTATTGACAAAGGAATTGAAATTATATATATATATAATGCTACTAAAAATCAAGTGGCTTACAAGATCAAGGTCCTCTTTTTGTATAATTTCAATATCTGCAATTTGTCCCTCATACCGTCTTCTGAGATATGCTTCCACATCCATTTCCATTTTGTCCTATAAATAATACACAGACATCAGTACAAAATCTCAAGATCAGAACCGCATCTAGAAATTCATTTTTCAGAGAGGCTGACAACAACCACTGACCTTAGTGGCGGCGTAAAAATATGGCCTGTACTTATACTTGGCTTTAAATGTTGATCCATCCTACCATGAAATTTGCGCCAATTAAGATCAAAATAACAAAAGTTAATTATTTTTCCACTTATTCTGATACAGTGAACCCTAATAATCATACCCCAGGTCCCCAACTCGAATTTTTTGCTCAATTTACCTGGCAAACAAAGTATAGGTCGATGCAACTGTACACTTTATGCGCATCTTGATCCTCCAAAGAAGACTAAATTCGAACAGAAAGAGCAAAATATCAGAGACATTAACCCACACGTTAGACAATGCTCGAAAAGATCTATTTAAAAACTAATAATAATTCAAGATTGGTTAATTTTCATAGACCAAAAGGTAAATAAAAGATTAAAGCATACAGAAGAGAAGGTGAGAAGCCATCCGAGTCGCTTATCCCCCTCCGTGAAAAGATCGAATCCGAGCTTTGATTCGAGTTGCTCCTCAGCATTGAGGATTAGCTTCTGCTTCTTGGAAATTCTCGTGTCTCGGCGATCTCGCCTTCGTATTTCACCGCCGCTCATCTTCTTCCAACTTTTTCTGGTTAGATTCTTACCCAATCAATCTTGAGTCTTTCAATGGTATAGTTTGGATGTGAATGATGAGAAATAATGGCGGGATTGTGAGTCCATATTGAAAGTTTTCCCGCTCTTTGTCCCATACAAGAAGAGAATATTCAGTGACGAATTTGCCCCTTTACCAGGGGTATTCTTGGACTTCACAGTGTCCCACTTTTATTTATAGGCAAATTGGCATAAATAGTCCCCAAACTATTGCCATTTGGTGACATTGGTCCCCAAACTATATTTTTGGTGACATT
>JAXGGT010000169.1:13703014-13728359 GCA_035583425.1 Marsdenia floribunda | reverse complement strand
TGGAAGATAAGCAAATGAATGGCATTACATTTGATGTTGGGATTCATACCATCCTTTCTCATTATTTTCCTCAAAACCGAAATTTTTGTCACTACATTGAAAAAAAAAATTATAATAATGGTTGTTTAATTTTTTTTAAATGTCAAATAAGAAATTTGTAAACTTTTACAAATAAAAAATGGAAGGATACATTGATTTAACTCTTTACATCAAAAATTTAAAATTATATTTGAATAATTAATAAATTTCAAAAAAAAAAAAAAGTGATTTTTAAATATGTATATATATATATATATATTTGATAAAGACAATTATGATAAGAAGTGATTATTTCTAGGGTAACAAACTTAACACAAAAATGATATGTAAATAATAAGTTAAGATGAGTATTTATTGGTTTAAATTAAAAGACATTGACATGTTTAATATTAATCATATTCTAATTATATACAAGTTGAATCAATATAATAGTTTAAATAATAATTAATTTTTCATTTTCATTTTTATTATATTATAAAATCATACAGAGGTAATTTATCATATTTATTGTTAAATAATTTATAAATTTGTATTATTTTTAATATCTTATATAATTAACTAAATTAATATGTTAACATTTTTTATAAATTAAATAAGTAAATAATCAAGTTAGTGAGTTGGTAATCAGTAAATAATCAATTTGACGGGTGATATTGGATAATTTTATTGACTTGTTAACAGGTTTATGTTTATAGAATATCTATTTATTTATTTTCATTTTCATGTCATGACAACTTACAAATACAATTATTTTTCATGTTGTGTTTGAATTTAAGTTTTTTTGTATCAAGTCAAGTATAAATTGACATATTAAATATAATTAATTTAACTTAATGCAATATTCAATCTAAATTAAAAGGAAAAAAAAAAAAAAAAAAAACTTAATACAACAAAACAATTACACAAACCTAAAAACCTATACAGTAAACCCTAAACTCTAAACCATAAACTTAAAATCCTAAACCCTAAATCATAACCCTAAGACATAAACCTTAAACCCTAAAATGCTAAAACTTAAAACCTAAAACCTTAAACCCATAATCCTAAACCATAATCCCTAAAACCTAAAACCTTAAACACCTAAACCCTAAAACCTAAGCACTAAACCTTAAAACCCTACACTCCAAATTCTAAACCCTAAACTCTAAACCTAAACCCTTAACTCTAAACCTAAGCTTAAACCCTATACCCTAAACCTTAAACCTTGAAACCCTAGAACCCTAAATCTTAAACCCTAAGACATGATTATCACCCTAATTTGTTCCAATAATAATAGTTTTACCTATATATATATATATATTAAAAAAAACCATAGGTTCCAATTTAAAAAATAAAATAATAAAAAATATATATATGATTATGTCAAGAATGATTAGCTTGGTGGGTAGCATCATTACTTATAATCCAAGAAGTTATGAGTTCGAGATATGTCAGAGGCAAAAAAAAAAAAAAAAACCTTAAAATTAAAAAAAAAAAAAAGAAGCAACATATTTATACATATTTCATACTTGTTATGAGGTATCACTAGCATTTTAACCAAACTAAAACTTTTGAATCATTCAAACAATCTCAATAATTTATAAACAAATAGTTTTTGAATAATTCTACTCTATTCTTAGAAAATATTTAACAATGTACGTTATTATTATTATTTTTTTTTGAAGAAAGTTATTAATTTTTTTTTAATAATATTGTTTGATAAAAAATGTGTCCACGGTCACTCTATTTGAGTGCTGTTTATTGCATTTGGTATATCTCTACATTTCCTGGTTTATACATACCCTTGATTTTTTTTTCGATCAAATAATCACTTTTTTTTTTTTTTTTTGTAATTGTAAATTTTTCTCAGAATTATGTTTTTTATATACAATTAATTTTAAATTAAATGTATAAAATAAATATACAATACATAATGATAACATAAATATAATTTCCAGAATATTAATACATATAATTATTTAAGCACGTGTTTAGAGTCTACCAATATTATATACAGTCAAATAATAATAAGCTTTAGAATTTGTCTAATAAAATTATTTAAAATTATTTAAAAAGTTAATAACAATCATTATATATATATTAAAAAACTAATATAATTATCTAAAATTTAATAATTATAATTTATTTTTTAATACAAACTTAGATAAAAATTAATATTTGATTCTTTTAATTTTTTAACAAAATATCATTTTTTTATCTAATTTAGTTTTAATAAAAAACTATAATTATTAAATTTTAGAAAATTAAAATATTATATAATTATTTTTTCAAATAATTAATAACTAAAATTATTTAAGTTTTATTTTAAAATAATTCTTATCATAAAATAAATAATTGGTTTATTTATTAAATATTAAAATACATTGATTACAAAATCATTATAAATAGATTTTGTTACTAAATTAATTATTTAATAAATTTCTGTTTAAAAAAAAAAAAACTCCACAAAATATTTTCTGCTAAGCCCAATAACTTCGCACATGGCTCTGTGTTATATGGCCCAAAAAACATAAATAAATAAATTGAGGTAAGGGTATTTATGAGATTATAATCTTCAAGGGTGCTGCCCATGAAAACCCTAACTATATATATATAGTCAAGAGGAGCTCCCACCAGCCGATGTTGCTGCTGCGTTTCCCTAGTTAAAACCCTAGCAAATTTCTTCAGAAGCGGCAGCTTTCGCAGTCTCCAGAGCTCAAAGTTTTCCTTAATCATTCAAGTATTCAATCTCTTCCCTATGTGGTTGAATTTCTTCATCACTTGATTCTGCTAATACAATTTGTTTAATGTTCTTTTCCTGTCTAATTTGATGTAATTATTGTGTTGTATTCATTGTAGAATGAAGGTGATTGCTGCTTACTTGTTGCTCGCTTTGGGTGGCAACACCTCTCCTACCGCCAGCGACATTAAGAAACTCCTCTCTTCAGGTATCCATTTATTCATCACAATCTGTCTATTTTACTTCTCTTTGTTATCATATTTTGGTTTCTAACCAAATGTCTCTCCTTCCGATCTTGTGGACTTTGTGAGACTATATCTGGTTTTTATTTTTTTTCCAAAATTTGTCAATTGTGTTTTATAGAAATAATCAACAACAAAAAAAAATTGAACCTTCTGTAATGAACTTGAATTACAGCACCCCAGGGTTACGTTTGAGGTTCATTGCTTATTGCTGAATTTTTTTTTTTTTTTTTTTTTTTTTTTTGGTTCTAGATAAGTTGTAGTATCTCCTTGTTTTATTGAAATTTTGTTATTTTTTTAATGTCTTGTGATTATCTCATACGAATATATTCCTTTAGCCATGCATGTTGATGGTAAAATGAATTCTACCAATTGTAGACTCTGCGTTGTTAAATATATGCATTTGATTCTGGCTTTATTTAATGCTGTCGTGCACCATGAAGCCATGGTAAATTTTGAGGAATTCTGATGCAGTACAAAAGTGGTTCTCTTATTGGGATAATAGGCTCTATAATTTTGTACATAGCATTGGATTTGGAATAAGCTTATTGGATGATTGAATTTACCTTTTACACTATAGATGCATTATTTATGGGAATCTATTCTAAGTAGCTTGGTTAGATCTATAAGCTTTCAAACAGTCTTTCCTTGATTCTAAAATACTCTGCCTGCAGTTGGAGCTGATGCTGACGATGACAGAATAGAATTGCTTCTGTCACAACTTGAGGGAAAGGACTTAACCGAAGTCATTGCTGCTGGGAGGGAGAAATTGGCCTCAGTTCCAGCTGGTGGTGGTGCTGTTGCAGTTGCAGCTGCTCCTGCTGCTGGAGGTGGAGCTGCAGCACCTGCAGCTGAGGCCAAGAAAGAGGAGAAAGTGGAAGAGAAAGAAGAGTCTGATGATGTAAGGCCACAGAGCTTAATGATTAGCTTAGGTTTTCGATGTTTTTATTTCTTTCCTTTCTGTCTATCTGACTTATCTCTTATTTTCCTTTGTTGCAGGATATGGGCTTCAGTCTCTTTGATTAGAGGGGGAGGGTTTGCAGTGTTCTACAGCTCTTTTTTTTGTTGTTCTTTTTTAGCTTAGTTTTTAGCTGGCGACCGAGAATTTTTGTTAAGTAACAGAGATATATTTTATTGTTGGAACTTCAAAGATTTCTATTTTTAATATTTTGAGCAACTCATATTTTGCAGTACAAAAAAGTATTAAGTTTTTTGTTTCATGCATTTACCTAAACCACATTCTTGCCCTATTTCGTAAATTTGTTTTAGTTTTCTGATACAATGAAGCCCTGGTTCTCAGATCAGAAAATGTAAGTGGTTTTTTGCAGCATTGCATTGTGTGCCTGCTACAATCTAATAATACTCTCTCCGTACATTAAATTTAATTTATTAAGAATATATAAGACTGATAACTTGGAGAAATGGTAATAAATCACCTATTCTTTATATGAAACAATAAGAAGAATCTTAGGAAAATCTAATCGATTATGTTTGGGACGAATGAGTACTTGTGTTTACGATTTGCTAGCACAGGCATGTAATGTTTTTAATGCAATACTTTGTCCGGATCAAATGTGACAAATTTCATTTCAAATTGTTTCAGCACGATTTGCAAACAATGAAATTCTTTCTCAACTGTTGTCCATAGCTCTAGTCTTTAGTACATAGGTGGGAAGATGAAAATGGATTCTCAAGCTTGGAAATCATCAGGAACGTCCTCCACCATAGAGTACAAGGATATCAGAAAATATCATAAAAAACTCGTAAAACAATTCTATAAATTGTCAGCGGAAAACAGACCCACTTCCAGTTGGAAATTAACTGAAAAGAAAACTATGGTTCATATGTGCTTCATAGACAGATTCTACACTTCTGCAATTGAAATTACCATCATCACATTCCAAGAAACGTAGCATGACAGCTCATCAACAGGAGAAAAAGAGTAAGAATCAGCATATCTTTAGCACAGTGGTCACGCATTTGATCAATGACAGCACCTGAGACTAATGTTCTAACAGGAATTGCAAATATGGTTAAGAAGTTCCATAAGCAGAACTCAATTATCAACCTAAGCCCATCGAAGAAAACACCACGAATAGTTTTTGGACGCATGCTCGAGGCTTCTGCTGAATCCTTTTTGCTTGAGCGGCTTTAGACCTGTTAAAAAACAACGCAGCAATTGAGATCTATGAAGATAATTAAATATTAGATCGCTTGGCATAGTTAGAACATTAATTAGTATTGCAAACATGAGGTCCTTAGTTTAACTCTTATTACGAGCACACCATAAGCGAGAGAGGTTGAAACTCTGTGGGCATAACTCGAGCTGAATCCGAATTAGTCAAAGCTGTATACCAAATGGTCTAACCAAAATATGAGAACCAAAATACTTCAGGTGAACTTGTGGGCACAAACTACTTCATCCTAATACAAACTATTTGAACTAATAATGTTTTACCCACAACCTCCTGGATTTAAAGGATATTTATCCAATAATTCAATATTTCTTTAAACCTGTAGATGCAGAAGGAGAAACACATAAAGATCTGATTCGGTAAAGGCAGATGTGTTTTCGAAGAAACATACCAAGGATTTGCATGATATGTAGTACTCTGGTGGGTCCTTCGAGAGGCATCACTAATGAAATTCCCAACGAAAAATATATTGTCTATGACTTTGGAACAGTAACATTTAAAATCTTTACATCTTGGTAGGGCTTATCATTCTTTTTGTCTGTCTTCACCTTTTCAATAGCCTGTAAAAGAGAAGTTGAATTACTTTCTTGAGGAAATGAAAGTCTAGTCAATAAGCACAAGCCATTTGATGAACTATCATTTATTAGAAGCCAATTGCAGGAGATAATATAACAAAAACCAAAATAGACCATTGTCTCCCCCGACATCAAAGTAAATCTAGCTGAAAAGTGGCCTACAAATGGAGAAGTATTTTTTAGACCACTTTTTCTCTCGCATTTTTTACATGACTGGTATTTTCATTTGCCCCACTGTATCTTACTTTGTTTCCAACTTCCCTAGTTTCGCACTTAACCATTATCTATTTCCATATTTCGGAATGTACAAAAGGGGAAAGAAAAACAAACATCAAGGCATGATTTCGGGGAAGAAAAAATAAAATAACTAAATAATGTGACTACCACATGATTTTGTATCAAAATGCGAGAGATACTAAAAGGGATATACATAATGTTCAAATCAAATTAAAGAGAAAACCAACAGGTGCTCCTATCTAAATGAAGATAAAAAATGGATTTATTCATAAATGTTGATCAACTAGTGCTAGCAAATACCTGTACAACATCCATTCCTTTCACTACTCTGCCAAAAACTGTGTGCTTATTGTCCAACCATGGAGTAGCAACAGTGGTGATAAAAAATTGAGAGCCATTAGTATTTGGACCAGCATTAGCCATGGAAACTGTGAAAGGCCTGTCATGCCGCAAACTGCAGGAGCCAGCAGAAAAGATACCAGCCATCAGCATCATCCAAAACCTCAGAAACCACAGCTAAGAAGAAATTCTTTTTGCTACTTGATGCAAAACATTTCTCAATAAATTATGAAGGTCAATAATATATATATATATATATATCTTTTAAAGGAATTCTGAGAGTGGAACAGAACTGAAAGTTAAACAGAAAAGCTAGGAACTAAATGTTAGGTTTCTTAGTATTACATATTTAGTTATATTTTCTATCCAACCTTGCTAATTGGTGGCTCATAGTGCTATCAGTAGCCTGTCAATCCACTCTCTCATGCAGGCTATAGAAGGGGTATATGAATTACTCATAAAGAAAATAGACACACTTTTGAGTTGAGTGCATGGGCTTAAGAAAGAATTGTCAGTCCTACAAAAGTTCCAAGCATCCTAGAGCAGCCTAGCCAACATTCCAAAGTATAGTTTTACTGTCCAAGTATAATTCTCAAGAAAAACCACACACACATAATTGTGGTATTGCGGTTCTCTTTTTCCAAATGGCTTGACAGCAAAATTCATGGTCCAAAGCAGTGCCATGTTTTTGTCATATCCACATACTGGGACAGGAGTCCAAGAACTATCAGTTCTTTTCATTTGACTTCATTTTATCCATTCCTTATTATTTTGTGCCAAATAAAATTTCGTTCCATCACAGTATTCGAATCCAATAGTACCATCCAAAGAGCCTCTGACCATAAAAGGATAAAAAATAAAAAATAAAAAAAATGAAAGAAAAGAAAGCACTAAAAGATGTATATAGGGTAAAGAAGGAAAGCAACACAAGTAGACAAGAATACTCATAATTCATTTAGCTTATCACATAGAAGGATTTGAAACATATATTAACCTAATACAATGACAAAGTAAATCTAACCTTTTGTGAAACTCATCTTCAAACTCCCTTCCCCAAATAGATTGCCCACCAGTGCCATCTCCCAATGGGTCTCCAGTCTGTATCATAAAGCCTTTTATAACACGGTGAAATATCAGATTATCATAATATCCGTTCCTGCAGTGTGTTGTAAAATTCTCGACTGTTTTTGGACATTCCTCAGGATATAGCTTCATCTGTATGTCACCCATACTGGTATGCAGGAGCTAAACCACAGGAAAACAGAAACTGTGAGCAGTGTAAAATGAGAATAGCTGAACATGAAACATGATGACATATATAGCAAAAAGAGCTGGTATGAAGCATCTAAACTACAGGAAAACGTGAAGTTTCAGCAATGTAAAACTAGAATAGCTGAACATGAAATATGACAATTTATATTACAAATAGGAAAGAGAGAAGATATGATGACACAAAACGAGCCAAAATTATTAAATTTCCACCTAATATAAAAATTTAAGCTAATAGAGATGGTTGAATTTATACACGTGACACCGTGTGGGACAAATACAAAATTTTCAATTACAGCTCAACACGTACACTAACTAATAACTGGAGCAGAACCAAGGCTCGAATATAGGATCCCTCACTCTAATACCATGTTAAATTTCTATTTCATCTAAAAGTTAAACTAAACTAAAAGAGAAGGATTGAATTTATACCCTTAACGAAAATCAAGTAACATGGAATCCCATCGCCCTACTGCACTACTGAAGAAAGGCGAGATAAAAAAAAAACAATTTCATAGTAAACCTAGTTTTTTGTTTTTCTTTTTTTCCCCCCTCTTACTCAACACTTTGAGGGAGTTTTTGGCGGAAAGCAAGTTTCCAAATAACTTTATTAAATTCATATGCTGCAGATTCAGCATACTTGAACCCCCCTGTTTGGCACAATTATGAGCATGCTGTACTGTCATGAGGTCACAGAGTCAATTTAGAAGAAATGGAGGGGGCAAGGCAAACTCAATGTATAAATTTTGTGTTTCAGGACTCACAATCTATCATCTGCTAACCTTTTATATATATATATATATAAATTTATACTGCCTTATTTTCTAACAGGGATAATTCTTATAATGTAGAACCAAGAGACCCTATGTCACTCTGGTAATATAAGCACTTTTGTTATTTACAATCATGGCAGAGTCATGTAATGGACTGTTAGACCAAAAGGATTCAAAAGAAAGAAATATTCATTAAGATTATCCAAGGAACTTCACACAATTAAAAATATATTCTGCACCAAGCATGTTTCTTATAATGTACAGTGACACAACTGGGTGATTGGTTCACCAAAAAGAGGGGAATGGCTTACCACATTGTCTGGAAGAGACGTTGTAACAGACTTCCCAATATCTGATACAGCCAGAAGTTCATCAGCAGGCGGCTTTTCATTGAATACATCTCTGCCCTTAGTTGGATCTTCAGGTTCCTCAGGTTCTCTCCGACTATAAGTTCAAATAAGATGGATAAAGCTTAGTTTTTTGGAAGACTTGCATGATTTGATTTCTATAACTATCAACTGCATAAGTATAACATACAATGATCTTCTAGAGAATATTATCTCTAAATTAGGGAGATCAGTTTCCTTTATTATGTACTCTAGACTTTTAAATCCGTTCATGCCATTGCATACAAATTCTTCAATCATATCCATATGTTTTATTCTTTGTCCTTCTTGTATCAGAACCAGCCTACTTATATTTTTGGCCTGTTTGGTTGAGCATCGTAGTCTTGCAAACACTCCTCCTTTTGCATCGAATCCCACATCCACTAAATAAGCCAGTAATACATTTCTCATGAAGGGTTGGGCAATCCTTACTACACAAGGCACCTTCTGGAGTTAAATTAGGTCCAAAAACTCAATTCTCAACAACTGCTGTTAAGTGTAATACCCAGAGTACATAATTAGAGGACCTTCCAACTATTATGCATAAAGAAAATCCAGGAAATACAACTGCATCCAATTGATTCTATGGAATCTTAAACAGGACCATGAAAATTCTGTTGGATCAAATTTTTATAGCAGATTGTTGTGCATTTTAACATTGTCGAGAAGAAAGTTTCATTCAGACTTGTGATCAACTTAATAAATGCCTCACTCATCAAAAAAAAAAAAAAGACTTAATAAATGCCTCAATGATTCTACAAATACTTGATATGTAAAAGAAAATCTTAGTACCTGAACAAATAGATTCTGTGCTTCTTAAATGCGCAGCACAACAGAGTTGGATCTATCAGAGACTCCTTACTAGAATTGGCATTTGCTGCAGCTGAAGGGAGTTTCCTTACCTTTTTACTGCTTTGGTCACCTTGATACAGAGCTATCTTCAAAAATCTATCATTACTCTCCACCTTTCCAAGGATTCGGGCCACTTTATTTGTGTGAAGATTCACAACCTGAATGTGTAAAAAATAAGAAGTTAAGAGGAATTTAATGATGCATAGAATGCCTGTTACATTTTATACAAGAGACCTACAGAACATCTTAAGAAAGTACTACACAACTTATCCTGATACAAAATATTTCATGCAATGCTAATAAACATTTAAAATCTTACTTTAATTCCAAGAAGAGTTGCATATATGAGGAAGTTTGAGCTTTCATCAAAAACTGCATTGGGTTGAGGTGCATTTTCTGTTTTCTCAAATTCTTTCTCTACAGCCATTCTTCTCCCAAAATCAATAGCTTCAAGTCTGTACAAAGGAACATCACTTCTCTGGAGATCTTGGGCTACCTGCAAGGTATAAATCATGCAGTTGTGAATAACCAAAAGTAAAGTAAACAAACGGCCACCAAGAAAACCAAAATTATTACCTCAAGCGATTCATCATAGACTCGTCTAAGTTTACCAGATCTAAACCAGAACACTCGGATCCTACGATCGGGTGACGTAATTGAAAATTGCTTGCAATCTGGGCTGATCTAAAAAATGATATACAGAGAAGGATATGGACAAAAACTTGTTGATCAACAAAAGCTGAATATTTTTAAATGACAATAGATACAAAATACATACAAAATAATCATAATCTGAAGTATAATTAGAGAGTCGGGTCATTTTATCAGACATGAATTATTAAACTACCTCAATAGTCGAAACAGTAGTCTTGCACTTGACAATTTCGAAAAGATTAGTGTCACTTTTCAATTTAAACAAAACCCTGAATCACAGAGAAATAGAAAGATTAATATATAGCTTGGGAAAAAAGTAAGGTCAGGAAAACAATTCCAACATGGGATAATACAGCAAAAAGTGAAAAATGGCAACAGTGAACAGAGAACTACTAGACTATGTCATTTAGAATAGGAAAACAAACAAGTCCCATCAACTTTAAGGTAAATTGAATCAGCTAAGGGGTTGAACTTTAAGCAAAAGAGTTATGCGGCCCTGATTAATAAACAAGCATTAGCTGCAACTATTGTATGTGGTCTGTGGAATAAAATCCTTGTGGACCTGTTTGGTGAACATATTCTGAATAAGTTCACATGCTCAAGAGGTCCAACCAAAAGTAGGAATATAGCAAGGGGATTCACTTTAGGTAGCTAACAGCAATGCTGATTACTTGGACCTTAATGGTAATTACATCACATATCATTAAAAGCTGTCATTGAGCTGAAAACATAAAAGAATTAAATTGGGATATTGTGATACAGACTTATGGATACATACCCATCCTTGGGAAACTGAAGAGTATCGGGATTCCAGTATTCAATAATTCCTTTGTCGTCTGCAGAAATAACAGTATCAAAAACGTGGTTGTACTTCATTACCTTCACTGGTCCAAAGTGGATCTGCAGGGAAAACAGGCCATTTAGAAACAATCATCCAAAGATGTATATAATAAGATACATAAACATATTAAACTTCAACACAGAAGACGTGAGCAAAATACCACTCTAGATATGATGGCTTCATTGGAGCCTGATCTTGCATCATATATGTGAACAAATGAGGAGTTCCGATCACTAATAGCTAGCTTGGACTTGACATCGCCTTGTCTATAAACCCACTCAGCACAACCAGGTATGTATGGGAGGCGTACCATGGCCATCATATCATAGTTGACCACATCATATATTTTTACTGACTGATCATTTGAAACTGTACAGCAGAGCATACCATCCACGCTAACCTGCACATCTGAAACAGATCAAGGTCAAGTAGATGAATGTGATTGGATATTTAAAAGAATCAAAAGGTCAAAAAAGTGCAAACATGACCAGAGAAGAACTTATATATGGTCTAGGGGAAAGTATAGGGTGAGTGATAAACTCAAATAAAACTTGCATGTCATGCAAATGAACCACAATAAAGAGAATTGAATCACAGATCCAGGGCATCATGTCAGTTCTGGGATAAATGTTGGAAGTAAAGAAGGCTAATAGAAAAAACTAGAAAAAGTAAAGGGGTTCCAAGATAGTAAACCTCCTTAATAAGGCACAAACAGAAAGTCGGAATTCTTTGAAAGGATCTCATTGCTTTATTGTAAGCTACAAAACAATCAAAAGGGTGCATACCAAAGAGAAAGGGCAGGGGCAAAGATATAGAACATTAAGATGACACCAAAACAATGTGTAACATGAATCATCAAGGCCACACTGCTGATTAAAACACATATTCAGATCCCTAGCTATCAAAATTTATTTAAGTATATTCTTCAACTAATATTGTCAAAGGATGACAATTTTTCTTCCTCCCCCGTTCTTAGGAAGAAAGGAGAAGATATTTCAGACTCAGAGAAAAGTTGTCAAGATGCTAAGGCTAATTTGTCAGCTCCACCACATTAAATTAATCTTTTGAATAAAAAGCATTAAGAATTTCACAGCTAATGGTAAACGCTACAACACTAATGATGGAGAAAAAAAAAAAAAAAAAAAAACAAGACCATCAACAGCAGCTAGCCTCCGGTAGGTCCAAACTAAACTTTCTCCCTCCCACAAACTCAAGTGCCCATATGCATTTTGAAAGTAGACATCTGCCTCTTCAGCATACTATATAATCAAGGAGTGCCTATATATATGATTAAGCAGGAAGTATTTCAAAAACCTTCAGAAGAGAAGTCCAAAAGGATTAGGAGACCTAGCAATTCAGAACAATATCAAAAAGATGCTGAGCATAAGTGCTCCTACTTGTATGCCATATACTCAGTTTTTCACACAATCACATTTTCCAAGCATGAAAATCGATGTAAAATCACAGCCATAAGTCAAAAGCTAATGAAAACTAGGGGAAACAAGAGACTCACAGCCAGGCCTTCAATTGGTCCAAGGTGAGATCTAAAATGCTTAGCAAATTCAATGCCGACAGGCTTTTTCTTCCAGAACTTTAAATGACCTGAGAAACAAGCATCAAAATGCACCCAGTCAGTAAAACCACATAAAAAAAATCTTGCACATTCATAAGATGGGCCAAAGGGAAAATCTATCCACCATTAAAAGCCCGGAAGAACAGGCCATGGAAACTTCAAAGAAGCAGTAGCTCTAGTGTTGCAGTGTTTTCTAGCATTCTTAAAGCAAACCTTAACAAGTGATATACCACTGAAAATCATTTTTCTTAACAGACTGCCAATTTAGAGATGATTTATATTTTATGTGGAAAAAAATTTTAAAAATAAATGCTAAACATTTTATGCAAATTTTTATCCTAATAAAAATGCATCAATTGCACCCATCAATTTCAGAGAGGAAAAACAATAATATAAATCTGAATCAGTATAGACAGCTTTATTGATTCAAAACAGAACTTGCAAGAAAATCTCAAATAAGTTGATCCAAAATCTAAAATCATACTGTGTGTTATTTATTGTCCATTCTTACCATCAGCACTCCCAGTTATGAAAAAATCAGCAACTGACACAGCTACATGTGTGACCACATCACGATGCATGTAACTCTTCTCATACCTGTGAAGCAGTCATTAATTAATTTCCTTTTTGATTCATTACCCATCATACAAGTGCATAGCAAAAATAAAGAATTAGCAAGAGGTATATATTTGTCATTTAGTTCTATGGAAAATAAGCATTGCACTTAGATATTTTACACCACTTTCAACACATAAAAAAAAACCCCTTTTTTTTTGGTAAGAAACTTCAGCTGTGAGTTAAAGCTTTCAGCTCTTAACTCAGTGAAAAAAGTTTTTCCTTTATATAATTATTTGTATCATATAAAGCACACTGCATGTTTCCTATGGATCTTCAAATCTCATTCTCTGACAAGCTCATGCAAACATGTCAATTTTCATCTTTCTATTTCTTATCCAACACTTAGCCATCCAGCCATTCATACTAAAAAAAAAAGAAAGAAAAAAAAAAAAGCATCAACTGCTTAAAGAAAAAGAAAAACAGAAAAGATGCAGTTTCTTTCCCAACATTAATTAATCAAGGCCTTCCTTCTTTATCAGTATAACAAGAAGATATTCATGGGATTCAACACATTTCCTATAGGCCTATCTCTTTAAGTGACATGCAACTGTGCCAGACGCAGCAATTATCCTTCTTCTCCAACAGATAGCAATCCAGATATTGCATAATTTATACATGTAGAAAAAAGAAGCACTGTAACTGGACCAAGTAGCAACAAGCCACTTCTTTTACAATCCATACCATGCAGAGGAACCATGTTAACTAGTATAACTTTAGTAGGGGAAAAAGAGGGGGGGTGGGGGTGGAATCTTTTAGGGAAGAAAATCCCATGAACACTATTCCAGAATCTAGGTTTTGTACATGAAATAAAAAAAAATTAAAAAAAAAAAAAAAAATCAAAGCTAATGCTTGAACTTTCAAAGTCCCACACTATGCACATTCATCCACCGTTTTGAAAACCAGACCGGCAGATTGGATTGGTCAGGTGTGGTTGAACAAATTTTTTGAATAAAAATGTATTTCAAAAGACCATTTGAACCGATTTTTTGAAAATTTTAATGTGTGTGTATATACGTGTTAAAATTTTAACAATAAAAAACAAATTATTTATACAGTTGAACTGATCGAACCGGGAATTGGCCAGAGAATTCGTTCAACATCTGATCCAGTGATGAAAAGATTGCTTTTTTATCTACTTTTTCTGCCAATTTTGACTGTTAACTGTCTCAGATTATCAAACACATGCCACACACGTGACTTTCAAGGGTACTTTTGGCATTTACCCATCACAGGAAAGAAGACCCAAACCCCCCTTTCTTCCTTCACAGCATCTTCTTCTTCATATGCTGCTACAATTCTAAGTTCCATGCCAGAGATTTGATTATCATTTCATTTTCTCCAGATAAGCAACACTTGCCCATCTGCTCTCAATGAAATCACTAAAACCTCCATAATTTCATAATGGTACTGCTTAGTACATTCTGAATCAGCGGATGTTCATGTATCCCAGTCCACAAAGAGGGCCCATATCATGTGCAAGATACAGAAAATTCCAAGTATCAAGTTCATCATCACCCTAATTGATTACATGTTGAATAACGAAAATTGTCAATGCACAAAAGGTTGCTTATTCACCAGTGTCTTCTACCTACATTCAGTATTGATAAAATATTCTTTTAAGAAATGCAGCATGTTACGAAAAACTGTTTCTAATTTTAAAAGGTGATTTGGTACATGCTCAAAAGCAGAAGTTGCTTAATATAATTCAAGTTGTTCACTCCAAAAGGTGTCGTTTATTGTCAAGCTGATGCTAGGTTCAACATGTTTTACAGGCAATAGACAACTGCCCTACCACAGTTGATAATTCTGAATCCTCGGAAGAATATTTTTTACTTTCTTCGTTGCACATATTCCAGAATCCTAAAATGATTAACTAAAATAACACCAAAGTCAAAGATGAATTATAAATCAAACAGTCAAATCATATCATAGAAAAAGAAAACTCTTCTTTGCCGCAAATGCAGAGGGATTGAGGAAGTAAATCAGTCCAGAGTATCTTTACGTATTTATTTTTTAAATCACTACACTCATAAAAATTATATTTTGCTTCCTGAGATATTATCGGGAAAAACTTTCAACAGCCCCTCAGGCATATGTGCTCCCATCTGGTAGCTGTAGCTTGAAAAGGTCTTTAAGTTGACCACAAAATGCTGCCTTTACAAATCAAGTCGGGCATAGCTGAAAAAACTGACATGATATTGTTTTGAAAATAAGACAATACTTACACTTTTAACTATCCTATCAATTCTAGCAGTCAAAACAGAAAAATTAACTGACAATTGCACATCCTAAGCTGAACAGTAGAGTTTCTAAACTCTTGCAAGCAAAGATTCTAATCCTACCTAAACTTCTATCAACTACGGACACACAGAAACGAAAAAATTGCAAAACCCTAAACCCTGAAATTCAAGCTCTTCTAATTAGTATTAACACAAATAAACAGAAAGTCTGGAAACGTGCATATTTATCAGGCATACATGTTAGCAGAGGGAAGGGTATCGAGATAGGCCTGCTCAAACTCAAGAGGACGCTTGGGACGAGCACGAGGTGCAGGAACTGGACCAGGCCCTATGAGGGGTTCTTCATCATCAACAACAGCTGCCTCTGCCGTTGTGGGTGGTTCCGCGGCTGAGCTTCCATTGTCAATCCGTTCTTCCATTTCCGCCGTTTTACCAATAAATTATTCGAAATTTTTATGAATAATTTTCTTCTTTCTGTAAGCAGATTCTCAGTAGTACCACATCTATGGAGCTTCTGACACTGATTGCCGCCATGAAGACTTGTGGTTTTCTTAAAATTGTATATTTGCCCCTCGACTTTCAAGTAATTATTTTCTATTCATTTATTTATGAAGTATTAATCGTGTTAGTCCCTAAACTATTTTTAATTAGACAATTTAGTTTTTTTTTTTTTTTTTTTTTTAAACTATTTTCATCGTAAAACTAAAAATTTCTAAACAAATTAATCTTCTAACTTCTTATAGTAGGTGAAATACATAAATAAAAATTTATTACTTCATTTAGAAAAAGATAAACATGTCATTTCAATTGTAAAATAACTTTAAAACTATAAATTTATCAAAAATATTTTTTCTTTTTAAAATATTATTTATTATTTATTTAAATGTTAAATTTAATTTTTATCCTTAATGATTATATATAAGTATATTAAATGATTGATTTGTGGCCAATTATTTATTTTAAAAATTAATTTGTTAAACATTTGTACTTCAGAAATAAAAAAGTCAAAAAAAGACTAAATGTACTAATTAAAAATAATTTAGGGACTAAAAAACCTTATTTATTGACATCACTCTATAAATGATATATTTAGTGACAATTTATTATTATTTTTAAATAAAAATTATAATCACCTTAAAAATTTATAAAAACGTTAAAAAAAGCACATTTATAATTTGTAATGCGATTATAATTTTTATTTTAAATAATAAATATTGATTTTAAAAAATTAATTGTATTAATTTTTTAAAATTATTTTAATTAATTGTATTAATTTTTTAAAAATATTAAAATTGATGTGTTTTAATTTTTTATGGGTGACAAAGACAATATCTTATAAAATTTTGCACCGTAATATACAAGTAAATAATGGTACAACTTTTAACAAAAATGTATTGTTATTAGTTAAATTATTTTTTGATTAATATATATTTCCTTCAATTTTTTTTAATAAATAATAAAGTATACAATTTTAAAAAATATATATTTACGATTTTTAGTTAAAAAACTTTACTTTTTTATTAAAAATAATTAATACAATATTAATTTAATAATATTAAAAACATTAATAAATATACTTTAACAAACAAAATAAATATCTATTTTTTAGAAAATTTGAAAAGAAAAATGAAAAGAATATGTGATAAATAATATATATTAAATTTATTTTAGGTAGATTGGTAAATTTGGTCCCTTAACTTATATAATTTTTGTAATTTTGTCCCTATTTTAAAATTTTGGTAAATTTTATCCCTTATATTAATAACTTTGGTCGACACAATTAATTCTTATAATTTTATTTTATTTTTTAAAAGTAAATTATATTTATCCTTTAAAGATTTCTATTTTTACCTTTTGTTTTTAAAAAATTAAATTAATTTATATGAATTGACTATGTTGATCGTAACTTAAATTGACAAGAGGATAAAATTTGTCAACATTATTAACATACGCAATAAAATTTACCATGAAATTACAAAACTTATATGAGTTAAAAAACTAAATTTACCAATTTACCTTTATTTTATTGTAAGATTTTTAAATAATCCTTTTAAGTTTCAAACTTTTGGCTCACCGGCCATAGGTAACTTTTTATAAACTCATAGCTCAATCAAAGCAGAGCGCTGTCACGAAAAAATATTCTAAATCATCAAAAGTCTAGGGTTTTTCCTCCATGGATCTTCTTCAATCCTACACCGACGCCGATGACGGCGAACCTATGGCGACAGAACCTGAAAATCCTGTCTCCACTGCCATGGCGATTGCTTCTGAAGCCAACTCTGGAGGTTCTTCTCCCGATTCCTCCCCTGCTCGAATGTCGCTCCCGTCGAAATCTGCAGCTCCTAAAGTTGACGACACAATGCTAGCCCTAACTGTAACAGGTGACAAAGCTCAGACGAAGCCACTGGATCCGACGCAGCATATGGTGGCGTTCAACCCTACTTATGACCAGCTGTGGGCTCCTATTGTCGGTCCGGCTCATCCTTACGCTAAAGACGGTATTGCTCAAGGTCTTCGAAATCACAAGCTTGGTTTTGTTGAAGATGCCTCAATTGAGCCGTTTGTTTTTGATGAGCAGTATAATACTTTTTATAAATATGGGTATGCTGCTGATCCCTCTGCTAGTAATTATGTTGGTGATTTGGATGCATTACAGCAACATAATGGGACTTCGGTTTATAATATTCCTCAAACTGAACAAAAAAGAAGGAAGCTTGAAAAGAGAATGGAAAAATTGGAAAAACTGACCCAAAATGATGGGGAGGAAGATGGTGTGGCATTGGATATGGCTGAAGTTGAGAATCCAGCGAGCGAGACATGGATAAGGAGAAATAGTAAGAGTCCGTGGGCAGGGAAGAGAGAAGGGGTTGGAGTTGAGTTAACAGAAGAGCAAAAGAAGTATGCTGAGGAGTATGCTAAGAAGAAGGGAGTAGAAGGAGCAGAAAAAGAAAATAATAGTAATAATGCCATGGTTGATAAGAGTACTTTTCATGGTAAAGAAGAGAGGGATTATCAAGGACGATCTTGGATTGCCCCACCTAAGGAAGCTAAAGCTTCTAATGATCATTGTTATATACCGAAAAGACTGGTCCACACTTGGAGTGGGCATACTAAAGGGGTATCAGCTATTAGGTTTTTCCCAAAGTATGGACATTTGATATTGTCAGCGGGTATGGATACCAAGGTGAAGATATGGGATGTGTTTAATTCAGGTAAATGTATGAGGACATACATGGGGCACTCAAAGGCTGTGAGGGATATTTGGTTTAGTAATGATGGAAGCAAGTTCTTGACGGCTAGCTACGATAAGAATATTAAGTATTGGGATACAGAAACTGGGCAGGTGATATCAACATTTTCTACTGGGAAGATACCATATGTGGTCAGGCTTAATCCAGACGAGGATAAGCAGAATGTGCTATTAGCAGGTATGAGTGATAAGAAAATTGTGCAATGGGATATGAATTCTGGTCAGATTACTCAGGAATATGATCAGCATTTAGGTGCAGTGAACACAATCACCTTTGTAGACAATAATAGGAGATTTGTGACTTCTAGTGATGATAAATCCCTTCGTGTTTGGGAGTTTGGAATCCCAGTTGTCATAAAGTATATTAGTGAACCACATATGCATTCAATGCCATCCATTTCCTTGCACCCGAATTCAAATTGGCTTGCTGCGCAGAGTTTGGATAATCAGATTCTTATCTATAGTACAAGAGAGAGGTTTCAGCTTAACAAGAAGAAGAGATTCGCAGGACACATAGTGGCTGGGTATGCTTGTCAGGTTAATTTTTCACCTGATGGCCGATTTGTCTTGTCAGGAGATGGTGAAGGGAGGTGCTGGTTTTGGGATTGGAAGAGTTGCAAAGTTTTCAGGACTCTCAAATGTCATGAAGGGGTGTGCATTGGTTGTGAGTGGCATCCGCTTGAACAGAGTAAAGTTGCTACCTGTGGATGGGATGGTTTAATTAAATACTGGTTAGTAAATCTAGCCCTTGATGTTGCAGTAATTTATTTTTTTGCTAAATTTCCACCTCAAGTTTTTAGTTGATTGTTTCCTCTCTCTGTCACTTTCTACTAACCTGGGTTGTTATGTGCATTGACATGTGTCTTTATAAGCAAACATGCATTTTCTTTGCATATAACTGTATTCATCGTTGGTGAAGTTTGGAAAAATACTGAGACAATCTCTTCTTACAGGGACTAGTTCTGGAGCTACAAACTTGTATCTATTGATCAAAGTTGGCGATTCACAATTCTAGGGGCCTTCAGCTTCAGCATGCATTAGAAATACAGAAAGGGATTGGGTTCCCTCCAGTGTTGTGGTTTGTTGTTCTCGGGGCATTTTGTAACATCAAGTTAGGGATTAGTGGAATTTTGCTTTTGATTGAAAGTGTAATACTACTCCCTAAGTAAAATTACTACTTTAAACCTTTTTAGTCTCTCTTGTCTTAAAAAAATACCCCTCTCATTTCAGTTGTTTTTGCACAGTTTCTGTCAACTTTTATTTTTCATACACATAAATGTATTTTTTTCTTTCTCCTTTCAGATATTTGGCAGCTCTCTTTTCTTTCCTGGACAACATAATATCTGAACTCTTTCTGTTTCTATGAATGGTTGTTGTGTTGATGATTTTGTGGTGTTTTGTACTTGCTCTTTGGATCATTTCCTTTTTCTCCCTTCTGTTCCTCTATTTGGATTTTGAATGCCTGTTGGGCTGTTTATGTTTTCTACAAAATTGTTTGTATAAGTTCTTTCATTTCCCATTTCACTTTTGCTTTTCCAATTCTTTCCCCCTTCTTCAATTCTCTCTCTCTCTCTCCCCCCCCCCCCAACGGGCTCCTTTCTGCAGGATCTTTGTTTTTAAGTTTTGGTATTACCTCAGGAATCTAATTTTCCTATTTGTCGAAAAGGTTCTACAATTTGTTTATTCTATAGCAGATTTTAAGCATTTTCCTGTTCCTGTTCTTGGACTTCATTTTTTCAAAGCAATAAATGTCTTCTTTTGTGCTTATGCAAGTTGTTTGTTTTTCAGTTTTGGTTCTTGGTCAAGTATCTATCATCCTATTTTTTCTTTTTTTTTTCCCCCTTCTTTTATAAATTGCTTCAATTTGCTTATTTTGCAATTTGCTACCCATATTTATGGTGAGGGAAGTTAAAGAGTATTGATGTGTGGGCTATATCTGATCCCAAAACTTATGAAGTTTTTTTTTCAGAATTTAAGAAAAAAAAATGTAAAATTGTCTATAATTTTCAATTTTAGAGCATATTCGCAACTTGATTATTTGTCTGAAAGCTAGAAATACAAGAAGGATAATTGTTTATACATTTTTCTATCTTTCCTTCTTTTGTTTGTTTGAATACAATGGCATGTTTTGATTAAATTGTTTTGTAAGTATCAGAATGTGAATGTATATGAGCCTTTATCTATTTTTCTGCATATTGAAATTTGTGCTTGTAAGTCTAGACCATATTTTGCCTATATTTATTTTCATTTATGCATTACTTTACCCTTGGTTTCTTGGCTAAATTTGTTCCTTTCTCAGATTTGCTTGCTTAGCATATATATATATATATTCATTTCTTCTTTTTGCGTATTTGAGGTAGTACATTTAAATTTTATTTAGATTCTTCAGTTGACTTGTATACTTTGAATTTTTTGACTCTCAAATGGCTTTATTTACTTGCTGGTCTGAGATGTAGGAGTGCTGTTCTTATAATACATTACCACAGCTTAAGGATTTTATATATTGTTTAACAATGCATGAACCATACGTTCTCCCATTGTAAGCTTCTGTTTTTTTGAATATAGACATAGACGTAAGCTTAGCTTCCTTTTCCTCCTCTATTTCTCAAGCTGAGCTAAGTTATATTAAAGGCATATTCGGAAAAGGTTCACTTAGCCAACTAACATTCAACCAACTCTGTGGATTAGTCAAATTTGGTCTATAAAGCATAGAAATTCCCTTGAAGATAAAAGGCTTGCATGATTGCTAAATGTAATCACTTTCTTTTATTTTAGATCTCCTGGGGTTTTCTTTTATTTTGCATATTTTTTAGCTGAATCGTTACAACAGGATATTTTTGTGTCATTTTCCCTTTTAAATTTTGTTATTTTGGGTCTCTACAGGTCCTTATTAGCGATGTCAAGTGTGGTGTAGATTGAAGAAAGAAATACATTGGTTAGTTTTACTTTTTCACACTTGGTAGATTTTAAGCATTTAAATTAATGACACTTTTTGGTTCTTCCATTTTTTCCTCTAATGTTTCTTTTAGCATTATTGAGCTCTTGTGCCCTTTTCTTTGCGGGTATAAGACTCAATTGTTTTGTAGAACATTTTGGTGCTTTTAAATTGCAATTGAAAGAATGGTCAATTACTACTTATAGGAGCTCTGACTTGCAAGTCAAAACTGTAAAATATACCGAGCAAATAGAGTTCCCCTAAATGAATTGTCTTTATTAACCAATCAATTTAATACAAGCATTGAGAAAAACGTATAATGCCTTATTTCAATATCAGCTGGATGATATATTTATGCTGCAACTGCATATTCAAATTCTGGATTACTACCTTTTCTGGGAAATTAGAAATGTTACTCATGATAAAAAGAGAAGAGGAGGAGGTGTGTTCGCAAAGTTGTATTGTTGCGATTCTCTTAGAGCCATTTAATTAGACTTGGAGATTATTTTGCAGGTGATCGATCACCTTTGGGTTTACTTAGAGTTGCCATGTGGGGAAATAAAATTAATCCTTTTTCTTCCATATGCCTTTTTGGCATGAAACAAGTCACTTCAAATAAGTTCCTTGCTCCGGAAAGTTGAATGCAATTAATCTAGTTTGGTTACATGAGCTCTTAGCAGTTAATTGCATAAATTGATTAGTCGTCCACCAAGGAGACTAGTGCCTTTCTGCATGAATGTGGCTTTTGTCCATAGGAGGTTGGGGACTAAAGGGTGAATGATGTTTGCTATGGTGTCTGATGTTTAAAAGAAAATGCTAAAACTCAGAAATCAGAATGGAGATTTTGAAGATGAAATCTTATCAGATACTTTAGTATTTGAACTCTCAAGGGATTTGTTGTTTGTGGTCATAATATTGAATGCACGGGATGAATGATTGTATCCTTTTTAGATTATATCCATTTGAATTTTTATGTAAGGAAGAAATACATAGAATAGAAGGGATTCCTTTTACAGATTTTGGACTGGCAGAAATAATAAATTCCTTATTCCCTGAAAATATGATTGACATGCTGAACTCAAAAGGGCATGTTAGGAAACTTTACTAACCTCTGAAGTTGTGCAACTTTCAATTAATCTTCTGCATTCTGGAATTTGTAAAACTAATTGTTATCATTTTAAAGTGCTTGATGGTTAATCTACCTTTGGGAGTTTCCAAGTATTTCAGAAAATGAGTACCTTACTATTTTATTTGTTTGTTTTGGTGGGATTGCTATTAAATAAAATTGACAATTACTATAAGATGAATGACCTCTTCAAGGGTGGTAGTGATTCAGGTTTGTGCTACAAACTACTGTAAACCAATGTTGTGCCACTCATGGTTAAGAGGATATATCAGGTATCAACCATTGAATATTGTTGACTACTTATTTTTCTAATATCCATGTGCCTCTTGCTCCCTGGATAGCATTTTATTTTTTAATTTTTATATTATACATGTATGAGTATAGAATTTCTGGTTTTGTTGGTAAGTAATCTAAATACGTCATTGCAAGTATAGGTTGGAAGCTCCTAATTGGCAGTTCAACAGTTTGGTAGGCTGGTGTTTTCAAGTTTCTCTACTGAAAATGTTCTGTTTTTCATTGGGTTGGTAGTGTGGCACCTTCATTTGACATTGTGGAATATGCTGGGCTATTCATTCACAGGGTTGTCTCTTGCTGTCTGGGCAGACATATTTGGGGCTACTCATACCAGTTCTGATTTCATTGACGTGCTTATTCATGGGAGTTCTTGCTGAGGTGAGGTCATATCATTCAAATTCGTGCAATGCCCAGTTCCCTCTTCTCATTTGGATTGGCTTGTTTTGTCTGTAACAGTTGGCTAATAGTGACATTATCCTAGGTCTTGCATTTTTGTTGACCATGTGAAATTTTTTGGTGATCAACATTTTAGATATGAGGAAAGTATACTCTTGTATTCAGCCTTAAGAAATTGATTCAACCTTAAAGCAGAAAAAGATCAGAAGAAGGGTAAAAACGTAGGGAAAGTGTACTTTGTTCTGGATCCTGGAATGTTAAAAGCTGTGACTTGCCTTAATATAGAAGGTATACAAGCTTGGTGTCTTAGGAGATTTGATTTACTATAGCTTTTGATATGTCCAAACTCCAGTGGTTTAGACTGGTAAAATATTTCCTGGCTTAAGCTGTGATGTACTCCCTCCGTCTCAAAACATCATATCAAAACTTTCTATTTTGGTCATTCTAAAATACTTGTCTACTTTAATCACTAACTAATACATTCCTAATCAATAAATCTTTAAATGTTTATTGAGGATATATTAGTTAACTTGAATTATATACTTAAAGGTTTTAAAAATTTCTCAATTGTTGTGTTACTCGAAGATTAACATGTATGGGACAGTGGTACTCAAATGCTTCAATTGGGGCACAGTTGGAAAGTTTGGTACTACTAGGCCACTGAGAATATTACTATGAGAAGTCTTTTTCTAGTAAATTTTTGTACTACATAATCTCTCTCCCTCTCTCCTTCTCTAAGGAAATGAAAATAAAGCTATGGCAAATGTATTTGATGGAAGTTCTATACCGGGTAGTGAACTGCAAATCTAAGGCTCATTATCATGTAGAGATAAGTTTAATAAGTAACAGCTCTGTGAACAGATAGCTCATGAGATGTTGATTTGTTCTTAAAAAAAATGTAAACTTTAAGATACAGGATCCATTAGCACACAATTTTCACCGTGGTTTTATTTGATTTGTTCTTGATTTTTTATTAGTTCTTCTTTTTTTTTTTTTTTGCTTAGTTTATTAATTCATTTGATATGTATATATATACACATGAAAAGTATCATAATCATTCAATAAGGTTATTTTTGCAAATGAATAATTTGAAAACCTATATATAGATCATCTCAAGACTTATAAGGTGATTTGGACAAAAGAATGGGAGTGGTTTAAGAGAAATTAGGCCTATTATCATTTTTTTTTTTTTTTTTTTTTGATGAATAGGCCTATTATCAGTTAACGTCCCACAAATAAAAGATAAATACCAAGTTGCCATTTCTTGCAAAAAAATAGAGGAAAAAAAAGAGAGAAAGAGAGGTTCCCATTTCCTTATATTGAGTTATGGTGAACCAGAGATACATAACTATTATATTATAAAATGAGGGAAATGAATAGTCAGTTTAAACCTTTTTTTTTTTTTCCTTTTTTTATAATTATTTTCATTTTTGTTGTTCCAAACATTTTGTTGAAGTTTTGTGCAAAGAAATTATTATTATTATTATTTTTTTCACAAATCCGTTTTTTTTTTTTAAGATATAATAATCATTTTGTATTATATTTTTAAAAATTTCAACTATTACTCGACTCAAAAAACAAAATTAAGGTAGATGAAGTATTAAATTTGCAGCTATGTTTTTAATGCATGTAAAGGAATTTAATAAAAATAGAAATAGAGAGTAATTTTTAATGAGTATGTTAAATGTTAGGAAAATTTTCGATTTTAGTCCCCTAACTATTTACGTTTCCTGAACTTGGTCCTAAATCTTTAAAAATACTTAACTAGATCCTATAACTATTTTCAAATTCT